>BHFT01015056.1:0-55184 GCA_004320025.1 Laticauda laticaudata | reverse complement strand
AACCAACGGATGGCAAGTGTTTCTCTCCATTTTACATCCTCTTTCCATCCTTTGGTGCTGTGTGACAGGGGCTTTAACACACTCTGTTCTAAAAATAGGTTAAATTTTATTGGGATGAGGTGTATGTATTTGTATATGTGTGTGTGTATGTGTGTGAGTGCAATGCAAAGAAGCAGGGAAATGACCTAAATATATAAATGTCAGGAATCAAAAGGAAACAATCACCAATCACCAGCAAACCCCCCTCCCCCCGCCTTCACCATAAGAGGCCATAACGTCCAGTTCTTGCCAGAGACACAAATGATAGACAACTTTGCGCACCATAAATCCACCCTGTTTTATCGTGCCATAAATTCTGCCAGCGTCCAAGCAGCGTGTGGATATCCGTATTTTGTCCCTATCAGGAAAGCAAAGCCAGATGACAGGATGACAGGAAGTTAGAAAATAGCAGGGTTGATAATTGAGAAAAGGGCTATTAAGAGGAAGAATGGGCTTTGGCGAGGAAATAGGCCTTCAGCCTCCAAGCTCGCCCAACTGCCTTTGAAAATCCAGTGAGGAACAAGTAAACAAGATTAAAATGCAGCCTGTATGATATGGAAATCAAATACTTTTCTTTCTTTCTTTCTTTCTTTCTTTCTTTCTTTCTTTCTTTCTTTCTTTCTTTTTTTCTTCCTTCCTTCCTTCCTTCCTTTCTTTCCCTTCTTTTCTTTTTTTCCTTCTTTCCTTTTTTATTTTTTTCCTTTTATTTTATTTTAAATATCTATTTAGAGGTAGGCTTTGACTTACAACAGTTCATCTGGTGACCATTCAAATGGCATTACAACGGCGCTGGGAAAAAAAGTGACATGATCATTCTTCACACTTACCACCTTTGGTCACGTGATTCACATCTGGGTGTTTGACAATTGGTTCATATTTACAACAGCTGCAGGGGTCATGTGTTCATCTTTTGTGATCTTCTGACAAGCAAAGTCCATGGGAGAATCCAAATTCACTTAACAACTGTCTGACTAATTCAAGAGCTGCGGGGATTCACTTAACAACCATGGCAAGGAAAGTTGTAAAATGGGGCAAAACTCACTTAAGACATTTCTCACTTAGCAACATAAATTCTGGGCTCAGTTGTGGTGGTAAGTGGAGGACTGCCTGTATTTATTTAAGATCAATGCTTTACTTCATTCAAATTAATTAGGTAGAATGCTTAAATTATCCTCTTCCCCACCCCCTTCTTTCTTTTGATTTGCAGTGTATCCTCTGAGCTGATATTTCTGTATCTTGATTAATTTTGTTCTCCCAACATGGAATGGAAGATGATACAGCCTAAGAGACAAGAAGCAATAGGGGGCCTTGGTTCTCTCTGAGCTTGGTTGTTTCCTTGCAGATGTTTCATTACCCAAACTAGGTAACATCATCAGTGACCAGCAATGATGTTGTTGTTTAGTTTAGGTTATGAAACATCTGCAAGAAAATAAACCCGTTTAGAGAATACCAAGGTTCAGGGGTGGGATTCAAATTTTTTAACAACCAGTTCTGTGGGCATGGCTTAGTTGTGGGTGTGACTTGGTGGTCATGTGACTGGGTGGACGTGGCTTGGTGGTCATGTTATTGGCTGGGCATGGCCAACTCAATATCACTCATACAGAGGCATATCTCCTCGCTTGCTCTCTCATGACTGTGGGGATGCTGCAATAGTTGTAAATGTGAAAAATGGTCATAGGTCACTTTTTTCAGTGCCTTTGTAACTTTGAATGGTCACTTACATAAGCAAAGTACCAGCAAAGGATGGAAAAACTCCCGAGAAGTTCCAGAGACAGGAAATCTAGTCCTGCCAAAATGTAATAAGGTTAATGGAGAGGCAGTTTCTGTAAGCAACACCAGAATGTTTCCTTTCCGCCTCCCTTACAGATTAGGCCAGTAATTTATTCTAACAATTTGGTTCTCCAAACTGCTTAGAATGTTAACAAACGGTTCTAGAGAACAGGTACAAAACTGGTGAATCCCACCCCTGCCAAGGATCATCATTCAACTATGAGCTATAAATATTCTCCTAATAGAATAGAATAGAATAGAATAGAATAGAATAGAATAGAATAGAATAGAATAGAACTCTTATTGGCCAAGTGTGATTGGACACAGAAGGAATTTGTCTTTGTGCAAATGCTCTCAGTATACATAAAATATACATTCGTCAAGAGTCAAGAATCATCATGTACAACACTTAATAACAGTCATTGTGTACAATAAGCAATCAAATCATACTCGGAAACAGTCAATAAAAACCATTAGGATGCAAGCATCAAGGTTAAAGTCATACAGTCATAAGTGGGAGGAGATGGGTGAAAGGAAGGATGGGAGGATTAATACTAATAGTAATGCAGACTGAGCAAATAATTTGACAGTGTTGAGGGAATTATTTGTTTAATATTTGTTTAGTGTTCGGGAAGCAATAGATATTTTCCAGCCATGGAAAAGCTCCATTTGGCAGGTTGAGAGGTGAAATGAAGTTGTGAATAGAGGTACCATCTTGAACAAAGCACATGTTAGAGGATATGAAGTAGGTTAGGGCAGGGCACATGATAAACCTTGAACTATTGCTGGATTTTAGAACCATTTTTCAGGACATGGGAAAGGAGTTTGGGCTCTCTGTTTTTAATTGTGGCAAGAGGAACAGATGCTTCCCACCCAATCAAAAACTCCCTACTGTCATCTTCACTGCTGTGTTGGTCCTCAGAGATGAGTGATTTTGAAGGAGATACAACCAAGAGGGCATTCCACTGGAGAACTTGTGGGAACTGTTTTGGACATGGTCCCAACACTAGGATACCATGAATTCTAGGGCCATCTTAGGCATGAAGCCAGCTGTGTGAGTTTGAATCTGTCACTCTTTCTTGAAGGCCAGAGCCAAATCACTTCAAAAATTCATGCCAGAAAACTTCACAGATGATCCAGACATTTGCTAGGCATCAACACTGACTTGAAGGCACACACAAACATACAGTTTAAAAAGTGATTGTTCAGTTGACTTTGTTGGGAAAGCATTAGGTGCAAATAACCAGGAGCATTCATTGAATTCAAAGTGCAGAAGTGTTTATTATGGCTACTTATACACACTTATACACAGAATCTAGTCAACTAATGGTCAAAGGTAAGCGGCACGAGATAAGGATTAACAAAGGGATACAGTGGCTCAGTGGCTAAGATGCTGAGCTTGTCGATCAGAAAGGTCGGCAGTTCAGCGGTTCGAATCCCTAGCACCATATAATGGAGTGAGCTCCTGTTACTTGTCTCAGCTTCTGCCAACCTAGCAGTTCGAAAGCATTTAAAAATGCAAGTAGAAAAATAGGGACCACTTTGGTTGGGAAGGTAACAGTGTTCTGTGAGCCTTTGGTGTTTAGTCATGCTGGCCACATGACCAGAGAGATGTCTTCGCAGAGCTCTGGCTCTTTGGCTTTGTAATGGAGATGAGCACTGCTCCCTAGAGCCGGAAACAACTAGCACATATGTGCGAGGGAACCTTTTACCTTTAAAGGATTAACAGAATTAATGGGGCTGGATTTGAGTCTCTTGTGGCAATGCAGTGACTCTAAACTGATGACATTTTAACTCTGCCTTCCAGCTCAGCTTCTTCTTCTCCTACAGAAAGTAAAGTAAGTACTTTCAACCAGACACGGCACCTTATTTCTACTGGTTGGAGGAACTAACTCTGATAACTTGAATATCTTACAGAAGGCTGAAAAGATATCTGAAGTACCTATACATCATAAAGCAATATTTACCCAAAGACAAGTGACTCTAAATCTAATAAATCTCTTCTATCAAAATAAATATTAGTCAGGGGAGAAAAAAAATCCTCTTATTACCATTTGCTTTTATTACCATATTCTCAGTCATATTCAAACCATTCTACTGCTGCTATTGTCTGTCTTCAAACATTCTGAAACCATTTCAAGGTCATCTCTGATGATCTTCAGTCCTGCTGACTTAAAAAGGTGGATAATGAGATGGAAACAAAAATCCTTCCATCTATTTCATATATGTACAAAACCCCATGCCCCAAAAAGAAACCAGGAACAAGGTTGTTTGCATCCCCAATTTTAAAACATTTGGGAGAAAAACTTTGCAATAGGGCTGTGCAATGCTTTAAACTTGATTCAGAAGGAATCTAAAGACACAGTTGCTTTAATGCAGGGCTGAGCTTCTGGGCATTAACAGGGGTTTGGGAGGGCCCCTAGCTAAGATTCTGTGCAGTTTGGAGAACCCCCAAATCCCACTCCTGGCTGGCCCTGCCCATCCCCCCCATCCCCTCCCAGGAGTCCCCACGTAGCCTGTTTTGGATGCAGGTAAGTGCAGGCTGTGTGTGGAGGCTCAGGGAGGGCAAAAATGGGCTTCCTGGAAGTTCAGGAAGGCTGGAAATGGGCCTGTTTCTGGCTTGGGAGGCTGTTTTCATCCTCCCGGAGGCTCAAGAAGCAACTCTGGAGCCCAGGGGGGGCAAAAATGCCCCCCATCACTGTGGTGCAGGAGGCCAACTAGGCCATGCCCACCATGGCCATGCCCACTCAGCAACCAGGCAGAGAACCCTTTCCTAAAATTTTTGAAGCCCACCCTGCTTTAATGAATCACACTCCAACTAACTAACCCCAAACCAAAACTCCGAGACAAGCAATTCCTCAAAGTTCCATTTTATTAGAGTTGTCATATTGGCACATCTGGGAAAACACGAATCTGAGAATTCTGGGTTTTCCCTTCCCAAAAGAGAAAGCAAAGATCCATCCCCTGCACCCATCAGTCAATCATACAGCCCACTCAAATCTTCATCCCAACTGGAGACATTCCCCCAGTCACTCCCCTCCAGGTGCAGGACAAAATGTCCTTGACTCTCTGAGAAAGAATGTTGCTGTGTCTAGTCTTCTACCTGTCAGCATTCCAGAAAACCTCTATTCCAAAAAATAATTCTGAGACAGACATCTTCTCAAAAGTTCTGTTTTATTTGGATAGTAAACTGGCACATCTGGGGAATCCGGGCTTCCTTGCAATAAATAAAAACTGCAAACCCTGTACCCCTCATCTCATCACATGCCCCATCACTATCCATTCCAACTTGAAATGTCCCCTCACCCAGAATGCTATTATGTCTAACCACATACACTCCAAGAAATTCCCCCCTCCCATTTTCCCAGGCTCAAGAATGTGGCAATGTGAAAGTGTCTGGTGTCAATATGGCTTCCAAAGCTGACACTACTCCACTATGAAATCCCCCCTCCCAAATTCCCAGGAACTGAATATGGCAACATTGAAGCTTCCAAATAAAAAATGGCTTCCAAGGCTGACAACAGGTGCTTTCTTCATGTACATGCGTATTTGAAAGCATCTCCTCCAAATCAATGTTCTGACCAAGGCTTCCTGAGACATTAACAAACACACGTTAGTCCCAAAAACCTTTTGTTTTATTTCAATGGTTGTGAACTATAGTCATTCACAGCCCGTAATGAGTCTCAAACAGTTTGTAAATAGTCCCACAGAAGTCTGCCAAAATCCTTCAGGATAAGTCTGATAAGAACGCACCTTTATCTTTCTTGAAATTCTGCCAATGACTAAATTGCCAATAAGTTGTATAAGACCAAACAGAGCACAAATTCAACACGGAGCTTCAGGTTTCAAATCAACCAGTACAAACAAAGTTGCTTCCTGCAAAGGTTCATGTCCCTTTGCTCCTCCTTTATGTCTTATAGGAGGGCCAATTACCTCCAAGCCTTACTCTTGAGTCTCCCCTTTTGTCTTAACTGCTCTTGTCTTCTGGCAGCTCTGTGTATGTGTGCACTGGGAACAGGCTGCCCCTGTTCCTTTGCCTTGCTGCTGTCAGATTCTGGAGGCTCCAGAGTCAGCACATAATTCCCAGATGTCCTGGCCCCATCTCTGTGTCAGACAAGAACCTTCGTCAGAGTCCTCCCCAGACTCCTGGACTGGTCCATGATCCTCCCTACCGTCTGACTCTGCTGTCAGCTCCGCAGGCTGCCAGCGGACCACAACAATCAAATCCAAAGCATCATAAGAGTTCTGAAATAGATGATAGGCCTGGGAGAACAGTACTTAAAAATTGCCTTTAAGCATTCAGTAGGATCATTTGATTGATTATAATACATTACATTGCTTCCGCTCAAGACCACAATCTCCCCCAAGCCAGCTCACAATATAAAACATGCAGTCCACGTCAATATGATGACTACATAAATCATAAATGAATGTTAAGCAAATTTAAGCCTAATCAGAAAATTAAGCCATCAATGCAGCATATGTTGTAAAGCTAACAAGCTTACAGTTAAAAGCCAAAAAAATGGAATACATTGCAAGGAATAATGTATCTTAACAAAAGCAAAACAGGTCAGCTGCAATTTTTTTAAAGAGAGGAAACTCCATATGGCACCACCAGAGCCACATAATCCTAGACAACTAGGCAAAGATAAAATATGACTTTAGAAGGATTTAGGCAAGGCTTTCTCCAATAGGGATCCACAAGAGGTCAGTGGGGTTCTACAAAAGATTGTGATTGATTAAGCAGGTTTTGAACTTTGCACACTGCACCAAGTAAGAGCTTATAATGGTGAGAATTTGCACACACACACACACACTACAACTGAGCTGCCAGCCTCCCATTCGGTTGTTGTTTCAAACGTCGTAAAGCATAGATTGTGTGGGTTACAAATAAATTGCAATGTTTTGTATTGTTTTGCTATTTTTATGCCATGAGAGCTGAAAATTATTTCGAGGGCTCCTCTGGAGTGTAAAGTAGAAGTGGTATTCAGCAGGTTCTGACCAGTTCTGGAGAACCAGTAGTGGAAATTTTGAGTAGTTAGGAGAAGCTGCAAATACCATCTCTGAATGGAGATTTTACAATATCCTTCCCCTGCCACACCCACTAAGCCATGCCCACAGAACCAGTAGTTTAAAATATTTGAATCCCGCCACTGGTGTAAAGGATGAGAAAGGCTGGTTTAGGTGTCCTTCAATACTATAAGATTTTAAAGTAGAACAGAACAGAACAAAATAATAGAGTTGGAAAGACCTTGTAGGTCATCTTGTCTGATCTTCTGCCCAAGTAGGAGACCCTACACCATTTCTGACAGATGAAACCCAGTTTCTTCTTGAAAGCCTCCAGTGATGAAGCTGCCACAACTTCCGAGGGCAACTTCTGTTCCATTGGTTGATTGTTCTCATTGTCAGAAAATGTATCCTTATTTCCAGGTTGAATCTCTCTTTGTACAGTTTCCATCCATTATTCCTTCTCTGGCCTTCAGGCCCCTATATGCTCACTGCCTCTTGTGTTGGCCATGCCCATCCCCTGGGCTTATTTTCAGGGTAGGGCTTATATTAGGCCTACCCCAAAAAATCAGACTAGGGCTTCTTTTCATGGTGAGACTTATTTTAGGGGAAACACAGGATTATTCATCCCAGAAAAGAAGCAGCTAACTAAATTGGAATAAATCTACAAGACATCCAATGAGTCCTGATTGAGCAGAAAAATATTGTCCTGATTCATGTTCATTCTTTTCTGATATGGTTCTTACCTTGCCCTGTTGTTTGGAATACTGAAACCAATCAGGACCTATGGTTGAACTTCAGTTCCTTCATGTTTAGCATTCCCTTACCTATGCTTTATTTCCTTGATGTAGCATGTTGAATAGCATTTCATGTAGAAATTGCCTAAGAGACATTCGTACCTCTCGTTGGAATGATGAAACTATCCTGTTCTTGATTTAATAAGAGGTAATTTTAGGATTAACACACAGCACGTTGATATTCAGCTATGAATTCCTACTTAATGAATTAAATATCTGGGACATATGAACTATATGATAATCCTTTATTTCTACAGTTGGCAAACATATCAAACCCAAGCAGATAGTATCTCCATTTAATGAAGTAGTATCTGTTAAATCAGGTGCTGTCTATTAAATAGAGGGCTTGTCCAGCGGTGGGATTCAAATTTTTTTACTACTGGTTCTGTGGGTATGGCTTAGTGGGCGTGGCAGGGGAAGGATACCGTAGTTTCCATTCCCATCCCACTCCAGGGGAAGGATACTGTAAAATCTCCATTCCCTCACCTCACTAACCTGCTTTCCAGCTCCATTCTCCTGTGCAGGGCAACAAAAGAAGACCCAGCCAATCAGTTGGGACTCAGGAGGCAGAGAATAGATGGGGGTGGGGCTAGTCAGAGGTGGGATTTGCTGGTTCTCCAAATTACTCAAAATTTTCACTCCCGGTTCTCCAGAACTGGTCAAAAGCTGCTAAGCTTCATCATTGGAAGATTTCAAGAAGAGACTGGATTGCCATTTGTCAGAAATGATGTAGGGTCTCCTGCTTGAGCAGGGGTTAGACTGGATGACCTACAGAGTCCCTTTCAACTCTGTTATTCTGTAAATTCCTTTTTCGACTATTAAATGTATTTGGTTTACCAAATTAGGTTGATGGGCAAGAAGATACACAACAGTAATGAACCCTTATTTATCGCAGGGCTTGATATATTGTGAGTCCTGTAAAAGATGGGATGGAAAGAATGAGTTGCTTAGTTGGGCCAACATTGTAGTCTACAGAGCAGTAGAGCATGTAAATTAACTCTTAATCAATCTTGGTCTGAATTATGAAAATATATAAGCTTCTTGGACCAAAAGGAGGTTTTACTACTCCTAAGAGAATTATGAAACAACCAGTTTTGATGAATGAGCTGATTAATTTTGAATTTTGGCAGCAACGCTATTCCTGACTGTATCTCTGGTTTGACCAGGGCTGCTTTTGTGTGCCTTAAAAAAACTTATTTTCTAATGTAACTGCTTAATTGAATAATAACTGTAATAAAGTTTGTTATGATCCAAAAGCAGACAAATGCTAAGGTATCAGTACCTTGGGAACCTTATTTTTTAAAAATACAAATAAAGAAAGAAAGGAACAAGCCACTGTGAACACTCTAACAATCTACCCTAGTAAAACTGTGAACAGTATATAAAACAAATACCTAATTAGATGAGATTTATTTGCCTCTGTCTAGAATAGTTATAGAGAGAATCTTATTTATATGTCTATCATCATCATGGCAATGGTATAGTACCCTCTTACTGGAAATTGGACTTTTTGGGGCTAGAAATTATGGGTTAGATCAGGGGTGGCTAAGACTTGGGGGAAGTGATTGAAGATAGGGGATTTAAATTAGTCTTGACTAAGCTGTCCCATATATTTAAATGGGTTTCTTCACAGCATCCATAAATCTGGGTCTAATCCACTGTGCAGCAATGAGCACTTTTGTTTTTGTTCCATAGAGATGTACTTAGACTTTTTATGCAATCCAGGAACTGCATTCACTGCAGAAAATCGTTACAAAAGTGTGCAAACTCCACTAAACAGTCAAAGCAATATAAAATTAATCAGGGTCAGGAAAGGCATCCAGTCCAGGTATGTTAAACCACAATGTTTCCAAAATATTTATGGTTTTGTAAAGGCCCGCTTGGAGGTACGATGGGTCATCAGTTAAAGATGTTGAACTTGCAGCTGGACAGCCCAGGTTTGAGACCCAAGCACCACACGATGGCATGAGCTCCTGTTCTTTGCCACAGCCCCGACAGCAGTTTGAAAGCATGTAAATTTGAGTACATTAATAGGTACCACTTTGATGTGAAGGTAACAATGTTCTTGTGATGCATGGCACAGAGGGAACACAGCTGAACATAGTTCAAACCACCCCTTTGTTGCTCCAACATTCCCCCAAACTGGTGGGATTCTACCAGTTCTCACCTATTTGCTAGAACCAGTTGTTAACATTCTAAGCAGTTTGGAGAACCGGTTGTTAGAAGAAATTACTGGCCTAATCCTGTAAGGAAGGCAGGAAGGAAACATTCTGGTGTTGCTTACAGAAACTGCCTCTCCATTAACCCTTATTACATTCTAGGTAGGACTAGACTTCCTGTCTCAGGAACACCTCTGGAGTTTTTTTCCCCTCCTTTGCTGGTACTTTGCTTGTGTGGAGTGACCATTCCAAGTTACAATGGCACTGAAAAAAGTGACTTATGGCCGTTTTTCACACTTACGACTGTTGCAGCATTCCCACAGTCACGAGAGGCCAGGCGAGGAGATGCGTGCCTCGATGTGAGTGATATTGAGTTGGCCACTCCCAGCCAATAACATGATCACCAAGCCACGCTCAGCAACTTAGCCATGCCCACAGAACCAGTTGTTTAAAAATTTGAATCCCGCCTCTGCCAAACAGTCCCACATTTCTGGCAAGTCCCAGAGCAAAGTGATCACACCCACATATACACCTCCAGCAGCCTCTGGCTGCAAATAGTCCAGCACAACATTGTGAGCACAACGCCTACAAAGCAAGAAACACAGCAGAGCAAGGGAATAAGTCAATTAGTCCAGGAAGCAAAGGAACAAGGCAATTAATCCAGGAAGCAAGAAATAAAGCAAGAAGTCCAGGAAACATCCAATGTCGGCACACAATACTCCATGAATTCAGTGTTTGTTCCTGCCAAATGCCACAGCATCTCCTTAAGTCTCAGTCCCCAGGTGTGCCTTGTGAAGAGGGGCAGGGTGCTCTCCTCCAAAGTAGTCGGGTCAGCATATGCTGTTTCTGCCTTGTCTCCATTCTCTGTGCTCGAGGATCAGGAGGAGGTGGTCCTTGCTGATCACCTGAGCTCTGTCTCTCATGTTCACTGTTTAGCCTCTTTTAGTCATCCTGTCCCCCTTCCTCCCTGTCTACAAGCTGTCTCAATCCTGAAAGGCCCTGGCCTGACTCGGCCTACTCCTCTCCATATTCCTCCGAAGCCAACGAAGCTGCCCCCTCGATCTCCATCGGTTCCAGTTCCAGCTCATCTTCCTCCATAGATTCAGGCTCTGATGGGGCCATCAGAGGTGGTATTCAGCAGGTTCTGACCAATTGTGGAGAATTCTGTGGTAGCAGAAATTTTGAATAGTTTGGAGAACTGGCAAATACCACCTCTGACTGGCCCTGCCCCCATCTATTCTTTGCCTCCCGAATCCCAATTGATCGGCTGGGTCCACTTTTGTTGCCCTGCACAGGAGAACAGAGCTGGAAAGCAGGTTAGTGGGGTGGGGAGAGAGTGGGGATTTTGCAGTAACCTTCCCCCAGGAGTGGAGAAGGAATGGAGATTTTGCAGTATCTTTCCCTTGCCATGCCCACAGAACCGGTAGTAAAAAAAAATTGCATCCCACCTCTGTTCTGTACATCACTGTACATAGTCATGCTGGTCACATGACAATGGAAAATGTCTCTGGATAGTGCTGGTTCCCTCGACCAAGAAACAGAGATGAGCACTGTGCCCTGGAATCAGACAAGACTAGACAGAGAAACCTTTACCTTTCACTAAGACCCCCTTAAAAGGCAGCATGTGATAATATGCTACTGGTTCAGAAAGAAATTGTATTATGCATTTTTTTTGCTGGGCATTGAGAAGGGCCACGGTGTCAGGCAGGTTGAGGTGGTGAGTGGCAATTTAAACTTAAGACCTTGGAATTCTGTAATATGGAGGGTTATTGTTCTATATTTACACACTTGAAATACCCTCTTCTGATTGGACCGCAAATACTGCTTGGTGATTGGTTCTGAAACGCTACCTTGATTGGTTCTCATTGCCGCCTTCTGATTGGTCCGCTGGATCGGCGGGAGATTCAAAGAGCTGTCATTGGCCGCGAGCCGCGAGCAGCCGCTATAAAAGAGGCTGCTGCGGCTCCATGGTTAGAACAGACGTTAGGAACTAAATAAAGAGCTGGAAAGTCACACTGGTCTCGAGTCTTTTTCCCACGATCAAACAGTTATTATCTTTTTTAAAAGAAGAAGAAAAAGCAGGGGTAGGAGGATACAATGTCTGTATTTAGATGGCCCTTAAGAACAGTAGAAATGGCCACCCATAGCCTACAACTAAGAAGATAAAGAGAATAGTATCATTCAAGTGTCAAATATCATTTTGGGGAGGCAGTGGTCAGGAATCATTTAATCCCTGAAGTATCTTATTGGAAGAAATAAAAATGTAAAGAATAGTAAATTATCTGCATAGTAAAGGAAGAAGAAGAATATGATGTCATGTATTATTTACTAGCATAGTATGAGCTGTCAGGTCAGTTAAATCAATTATTCACCATTTGTTCAAGTTAGCTTTGTATAAATCTTCATTTTCTCACTCAGCAAATTCCAGATTTACTACAAAGTTCTATGCCATGACCTTAATGGCAACAGGAAGGAAGAAGGGAAGGGAAAGGAAAGAAGGGGAGAGGAGAGAAGGAGGGAGAGAGGGAGGAAGGGAGGAAACTTACTTAGCAAACTCATAAGCAACTTTTGAACAATTATCAGTACCAAAGCACTGTTTTATTTACAGTGTCATTTTTTTTCTACATAAAATTTGGAGGAAATATGTATTGTACTCTAGTCTTGAAGTAAATAAACTCTTTCAATTTTGTTTCCAGTGTTTGAAGTCCAAAAAAGCAATCCTGTAATGTAAGTCTGTTATGATTGCAACATCTTGCATCTAAAGTTAGGAATAATTTTCCACTGAACAAAGAAAAACTGTTCCTATAGATATTCATAGAACATAGAATAATAGAGTTGGAAGGGACCTTGGAGGACTTCTAGTCCAACCCCTTTCTCAAGCAGGAGACCCGACACCAGTTCAGACAAGTCTGTTTTTGAAAGCCTCCAGTGATGGATCATCCATAACTGTTAGGCATTTTCCCCCCTAGGTCTAGGTTGCTTTTCTCTTTGGTTGGTTTCCATCCATTGTTTCTTGTCTTGCCTTTTGGGGCTTTGAAGAATAGTTTGAACTCCTCATCTTTGTCAGAGCCCCTCAAATATGGAGCACTGCTATCCTGTCTCCCCTGATCCTTCTTTGCATTTGATTAGATATATCCACTTCCTGCAACCGTTCTTCATATGCTTTGGACTCCAGCCTCCTAATGAAAAACCTAAAGGTGCACACAGATCATTTGATGAACCTAGAAAATCAATGTCACTTATATGATTCTCACTGTTTATGCAAATCCATATAAAAAGAGTTATCCTTCATATTTCCCCCCATCATAAGCATGAGATTTGTGTCATGATCATACTATTACACATCAGCTCAGGAACATGACCTGTATCTCCACTACCACCTAACTAGAGCATAATTTTTCTTTTCTTTTTTGGTTAATTTCCTATGATATTACCTTTATTCCATCCCTGGACAACAAATGAGACAGATTTAAATCATCCTTAACTCTATTGTATTAAAATAGCATTTATTCCATTATTCTCAATCATCCAGGTCATGGTTGTTTTTCCAAAGGTGTTTTTTGAAACAGAACTGGACTTTTTCTTACCAAGAAAGTCCAGTTGCCTTTTGGAATAGCACCTTTGGGGTCCCTTTCCCTTGTTCTGACATGATCAAAGCGTACTCTCAAGGTATACCAAATTTGTTGGACCTTGTCCTCGTCACCATCAAATGCCTGCTATCACTAGCAGAGAGATAGTAGAGCCAGCCATAGGGATCAGCGGTTGATATCATGCCACTCCAAACTTCTGCCAACTCAAGGGGAAAAAAAATGAAAAGCAGGAAAAGGTCCTGAGTATGAAATAAATAAGTGAGTGGGATTTTAGGGATTTCAAGAGATCTATGTGTAATCACACATGTTAATTTGACATAGTTGCCGGTATTCTGGTGCCTTTGAAATGGACCTTACTTTCCAACAACTTCAACCAAAAAGAGTATAGTTAGAAATTCAACAAAGAATGTATCCCAGCTTTCTGCCACACCCAGATTAAAAAGGGAAATGTAAATGTTTACCCTGTCATGACCAACTCTAAAGGGTAGTACTCATTTCTGTTTCTTAGCCGAGGGAGCCAGTGTTGTCCTAAGATACTTTTGAGATCACGTGGCCAGCATATCTATATGCTGAGGAGTTTGGAATGCTGTTACCTTCCCACTGGAGTGATACCTATTTATCTACTCATATTTGCATGCTTTTGAACTGGTAGGTGGACAGGAGCTGGAGCAAAGGAAGGAGCTGTCACCCTATTGCACAGCACTGGGTCTCGAACCCAAACTGTCAGCTTTCCAGCTGACAAACTCCATGTCTTGAACCACCCAGTCATCACTCACATCCCCACACCGAGATGAAACAATTCTTAACCAATCAAAAAGAAGCTGCAGCTCTTTTTACAAGAACGAACACCTAGCAGTATCCTGGCTCAAAGACAGGCCAATAAGGGACCAGCTATTATGGAATTGTCCACAATTGGAAATCCACCCACACCAAGAACCAATCAGAAACCTTTGGTCTGAAGAACATCTTCAAAATGAATCTCTTGGAAGTCTACCTAGACAAGGAACCTATCAGGAACCAGTTTTCTTTGACTCCCATGGAGTCAAATTGGATCAATTGGGAATTAGCTGGCTAGGTTCAAATATAAGAATCCTGTCAGTTTTTGTTGCTTGTGAACTTCCAAATGGTACACCATAATGCACTTCACTCTACCTTTGAAGATGCCAGTCACCACTAATGGTGAAAGATCAGGACAACAGAAAATTAGACCATGACGATTAGTAGGCTGCAACCGGTTTAACAACTGGTTCGGTAAGTCTGTGTGAGTCTAAGACACTTGCATGCAGCACTGAAAATGGAGCATTTAGAAGCTCAGCGGCTTACCTTCCAAATCAGCAATGGTAAGTAGAATAGCAAGGGGTGGGGAATCAGCTGTGCCACGTGATTGAGATGAGCTACAAAGCAGGAAATAAAGGGCAGGGTAGAGGGAAGCAGGGTGGGCAGGGCCAGCTGATCGCTGGCACTAACGGTTCGCCTGAACCAGAGGTGATATTCAGCCAGGTTCTGGAGAACCGGTAGTAAAAATTTTGAGTAGTTTGGAGAACCGGCAAATCCTTCCTCTGACTGGCCCCACTCCCATCTATTCTCTGTCTCCCAAATAACAGCTGATCGGCTGGGTCTTCTTTGGTTGCCCTGCACAGGAGAACTGAGCTGGAAAGCAGGTTAGTGGGGTGGGGAGGGAATGGGATTTTGCAGTAACCTTCCTTCAGGAGTGGGGAGGGAATGGGGATTTTACAGTATCCTTCTCCTGCCACACCCACCAAGCTACACCTACCAAGCCATGCCCCACCCACCAAGCCACGTCCACAGAACCGGGAGTAAAAGAACCGATCCAAAGTGGCAGCAGCCTACCATTGCTATTGGTTTAGATTCTCATTTGACATACTGCTACGACATTTTTTTAATTAAAAAAGTATTATTTATATATATATAAAAAAAGAAACATGCAACCAAATAAGCACGCCCTCCCATGTCCACAACTAATGAAATCCTGTGTAGAAGATTCCAAGGGGCAGATTCTTGTTAAACTGAAAAGCTGCATTTGGGATTTCTACAAGCTCTTCAGCATGATGTACTCGCTACTCAGTAAATTAGATTTCACTGGACTGCATAAGGTTGTGCTAAATAAATAATATGAATTGTAACAGCTGGGGCTACTTGTTTTCCTGGAAGATGACAACTACTAACAAACCCAACAGGGACTCTGCACTACTATAATTAACTAAATGAGAAATAGCAGGAGTCAACATATGGTGTAGCAATCATATTTGGGATTTCTTTGGCCCTCTAATCTTCCAAAGTGAGCTTATTTAAAAAAAAGAAGGAAAATTTCTTACCTTCCTCCTTCACCCAACATTTGCACATGCAAGATTTGGCATAAACTCTGCAGAATGTGGACTGTCTGCAAAGCTTTCTTTAAAAAAAAAAAGAAAAGAAACATTTATTCTTTTTATTAGAGATGTCATAAATTAAAGGAAAGCAGGAAAAAAGCAGAGTCCACATGTATTTATTTCATTTCTGTGCAACTTTTTCATTCAGAGAATGCCCATAGTGGCTAATATTAAAAAAAAAACCAACAACAAAATAAATAAATAAACTGAACATTAGAAGCACAATAATGAAAAACCAATGTAAAATTTTCATGTACCAAAATGATTAACCTTTAAAAGGCTTGGCTGAAGAGAAGTGTTTCAAAAGATATATAAAGAGAGAAGTGAAAATAATTCACTTGGAGCTAATATAAAAAGGTAAAAGTTTCCTTGTCTATTGTGTTTCACTCTAGCACCATGATGGTGAACTTATGGCACACTTGCCACAGGTGGCACACAGAGCCATTTGTGCAGACATGTGAGCCCCAGCCAAAGTTACCTGCACTGCGCATGGGTGCACCTCCCATCTGATTTTTGTTCCGTTTGAGGCATTTTTCGGCCTCCCAGAGGCTCGAGGGAAGCCTCTGCAACCTCAGGAGGCAAAAACAGGCCTTCCGGAAATACCAGAAGTGCTCATTTTCAGCCTGCACTTCCACCAAAACGGGACCATTTTTCAGCCTCCAAAGGCTGCAGAGGCTTCCCTTGAGCCCCCAGGAGGGCAAAAACAGCCTCCACCAG
The DNA here is from genome assembly GCA_004320025.1 of Laticauda laticaudata. Taxonomy (NCBI): domain Eukaryota; kingdom Metazoa; phylum Chordata; class Lepidosauria; order Squamata; family Elapidae; genus Laticauda; species Laticauda laticaudata. The sequence continues at coordinate 38,715 of BHFT01015056.1, read as the reverse complement.
GCTCCAGAGTCCCTCTGGAGGCTGAAAATGAGCACTTCCAGTATTTCTGGAAGGGCTGTTTTTCGGCTTCCCAAGGATGCAGAGGCTTCCCTTGAGCCTCTGGGAGGCTTGAAAAAGGCCTCAAACAAGCCAAAAATCAGCTGGGAGGCACGCGCATGCATAGTGCAGGTAAGAGGGGGGTGTTGCATGTGCATGTGCAGGGCGCATTGCATTGTGGGTGCTAGCACGCTTTTGGCACAGCAGAACAAAAAGTTTTGCTCAAGAGCATGATGCTCATCTCTGTTTCTTGGCCAAGGGAGCCAGCATTGTCCAAAGACAATTTCCATGGTCATGTGGCCAGCATGGATGGATCAAAGGTGCAGGGAACATTGTTATCTTCCCATTGAAGTGGTACCTATTTATCTACTTGCATTTTCATGCTTATGGGCAGGAGCTGGAGCAAGGAACGGGAGCTCACTCCATAGCACAGCGGTCAGGTCTCGAATTCGAGACTGTCAGCTTTCTAGATGATAGCTCAGCGCCTTTAACTGCTGAGCCATTGCTCTTATAGGAGTAGCTAATCAACAGACTTCTGAAAGCAAAGTAACCACCTACACTTTCAATAGGAAAGCAGCTGACATGTCCTGACAAATAGATCACATCCTGCATGAAATGCATAAGTCAATTAAAACAAAGCAAAAGGACTCATTCAACAAAATAAAATTTTGAGGAATAAAATTAGGTGGGGTAAAGAGAGAAACTAAAACAATGCTTTAATTCTTATTATTCAATGATATGAAAGCAATCAAACTGTTCTGCTAAGTTCAGTTCTTCACATTTGTTCTTCACAGCCGAATATTTCTAAAAGAAGGACTATTTGTCATTTGTCATCCTAACAAGGTGGAGACAGTGTGGGGTTAAACAGCTGCCTATTTACTATAGATAGTTATTGAGCTTTGAATCGTTTGGTTGGTTACAAATTGTGTGCCGTGTATACCTTTCACTTGGCTTTTCATTTCCTACTTATGACAAATGATGAGTAAGCCTACATTCCTCATATTATTTATACTTTGTGTAACAAACATGTCAAAGCATGTAGGAATAGCAGTTACCTCCTGCAAATGATTGACGTCCTTTTTTTAAAATCCAAAACTTGCACGCAACATACTCTACCTTGTTACATAGTAGTACATCCACTTAGGTGGGAACCATTTCAAGTTTTCTTTTCAAACCACAATTGTTGGTTTTGTTTTGTTTTTGAGAAAGGTGCAGCAGGTTTCAAAATTTATGATCCCTCAGGAAGCATTTTTCTGCACTATTAAAAAAAAATGTAGAAAAAAAATGAAATACTGGAGGCTTTCACATCAAATTCATAAGAGCCAGCTCTCAGTTTACTCCTGGGTGACTCTTGCTGCTTCTATTAATAGCAGTTGATGCCAACAGTATTTCTTTGATGACATATAAGTATAAAAGCACTGATCTCCAGAGGGCTAACAATTAGATGAAAAATCAAAATTGTGTAGTCTGTCAAGGCTACAAAACAAATTATCTCAGACGGTTTCTTTGATCTGCCTAGAGAATGCTGGACTATATATATGGAGGTCAAAGGATAATGCACATGTGCAAAGTAGGGACATCTGGTTTTAGATTTAATTAAAAAGCAACTTTGCGTATAAAAAGGAGAAAGATGAGGATAGATGCTAAACATTTAGAATTGATACATTTAGAGATGATACATGCTAAACATTTAAAATTTAAACTTTTGCACATCAACAGACAGTGCAGCAGAGGTGGCATTCAGCAGGTTCTGACCAGTTCTGGAGAACCGGTAGTGGAAATTTTGAGTACTTTGGAGAACTGGCAAATAACACCTCTGACTGGCCACGCCCCATCTATTCTCCACCTCCCGAGTTCCAGCTGATTGGCTGGGTCTTCTTTCGTTGCCCTGCAGAGGAAAACAGAGCTGGAAAGCAGGTTAATGGGTGGGGAGGGAATGGAGATTTTACAGTATACTTCCCCTGCCACACCTACCAAGCCACACCCACCAAACAACCTCACACTCACCAAACCACGCCTCAAAGAACCAGTCGTAAACATTTTTGAATCCCACCACGGCGAGTGCAGTAAGTCCATCGGGATGAGACAAGGATTGATCAGATGTTTCTGAAATGCAAGTTTAATTAAAACTTGCTTAACGGAATAACAGAGTTGGAAGCAGGGGTGGGATGCTACCAGTTCCGCCTGGCTCTATAGAACTGGTAGCTCTGAAGAGCAGCAGACACCGAACTGGTTCTGTGTTTGGTGCTGTTTGGCCCACCCGCCTGCTCTTATTCGGCCCACCCACCTGCTCTTGGCTCTTATCTGTCCTTTGTTTCCTGATTTTTCAACATTTGCTGCTTTACGCGGCACAGGTTGAAAAAGCAGGAAAAAAGAGGCTTTTCAAACACCGTGCACCTGCACGCAGAGCTTTTCAGCTGTCCAGGCGGCACAACTTAAGGCTTATTTACAAGCGTGCACAGCTCATGTCCCAAGCATGTGCATGCAAAATGTAATCACCGAACCGGTAATAACACGGGTTGAATCCCGCCCCTAGTTGGAAGGGACCTCAGAGGTCTTCTAGTCCAACCCTTACTCAGGCAGAAAATCCTATATCATCTCAGACAAAAGATTGGTTGTCAAATCTTTTCTTAAAAACTTCCAGTGATGGAGCACCCGCAACTTCTTAAGGCAAGCCATTCCATTGCTTTTTTATCTGCTTTCAGATGCTTGATACAGTTAATATTAATTACTCCCAATATATTTTAATTTTTCTGCTTCTAATATATTTACAGTTCGGATTTTGCAACAACTTTTGGAGATGATCTGAAGAAAGCTCTCAAGATTATTGAAGCAACGTTTTCAAGGTGGCAAAGTATATCTCCTAAACCATAGCAAGGGCCGTTCTTTTCCATTATATTCTCTTTGATTGTAAGCCATAGGAAAATGATAGATGCCAACATTGAGAAATGGAAAGTAAACTGTCAATCATGCTTTAGCTTACAGTCCCCTAATCATCTTGGTTGCTCTTCTCTGCACTCTTTCCAGAATCTCAATGTCTTTTTTTATGGTCACCACAATATAAAAAAGATGTTGAGACTCCGGAAAGAATGCAGAGAAGAGCAACCAAGATGATTAGGGAACTGGAGGCTAAAACATATGATGAACGGTAGCAGGAATTGGGTTTGTCTAGTTTAATGAAAATGACTAGGAGACACATGATAGCAGTCTTTCAATATTTGATGGGCTGCCACAGACAGCAGGGGGTCAAGCTATTCTCCAAAGCCCTTGAAGGCCAGACAAGGAATAATGGATGGAAACTGGTTAAGGAGAGATTCAACCTAGAAATAAGGAGAAACTTTCTGACAGTGAGAACAATCAACCAATGGAACAGAAGTTGCCCTCAGAAGTTGTGGAGCTTCATCACTTGAGACTTTCAAGAAAAGATTTGACTGCCATTTGTCAGAAATGATATAGGCCTCCTGCTTGGGTGGGGGGTTGGACTAGATGACCTCCAAGGTCCTTTCCAACACTGTTAATCTGTTAAACCTTTTCCTGTCCCCCAAACAGCTTGCTATACTCTTAACTCAGCACCTAGGATAAAGAATCAAGTATTCAAGGCTTATCTAAATGATATCAGAGTAGGACTTATTCAAATATCTGGAAGGTTGCTGATCTAGAGGGCAATTATCACAACAAAGAAGATCCATTTCCTGGTCTCCATCAATGTGTAATTAATGAGACCCAAAGTGTGCCAATGCCTGGACAGACATTACAGAAGACAGTCCTTCAAACAGCTAGGCTCTATGCCTTGAAGGGCTTTATGGGTGATAATGACATATTACAATGTAACTGGAAGCCTATTGGTGACCGTTGTAACTCATGAAAGAGTGGTGTTACCTGAGCACCACTTTGTATCTTTTGTCACTTCATTCTGAACCAGCTGTAGCTTCCAAGTGATGTTCAAGGCAGCCCTATAAAGAATACATTGCAATAGTCCACATGCAAGGTGACCAAAGCATGAGTGATAATAAGGAGGCCTTCTTTGATATACAAAATGAATCTGTGTGAAAAACATTCTGACCACCGTTGCCAATGACTCCTTGAGCAGGAACTGAGAATTTAAAGAGTGCACCAGCGCTGATTAGGGAAATTCAATTCTATATTCCATAGTCCATAGTCCATATTCATCTATCTATCTATCTATCTATCTATCTATCTATCTATCTATCTATCTATCTATCTATCTATCTATCTATCATCTATCATCTATCATCTATCTGCGAAATACCACTCACTCATCATCACAAAATCTGCAGAACCATAAAGACTACAAACTTTAAATTTGGCATATATGTTCCTCATGCCTTCTAGGTGCTCATCAAGAAAGGATTTTTCGAAATGACAATCAGAGCATTACTATTTCAATATATTATAATTAACATGCTCTGATGCTGAGGAGTTCTACTCCCCCTCCCCACCTGAAAATAAATTTGTTTCAAATGCAAAACACAAGCAGAGGAGAGGAGTTTCAGTTTTAGTTTCACAGCACCAACAGCTTTAATACAGAACAATTGAGCTAAGCCATGCCCAGGCTCCTTGCTGTCTCTTTCTTGCTCATACAGCAAATACTGCTTCAGTTTCCATGTTTCTGTTTCCAAACACCCCTCAACTCTCTCACACACTGACAGGACACTAGCCAGATGAATACTGATGAATGCTGGTAGGCAGAGGCACAATTTCCCTCCTTTATTTTCCTCCCCAAAAACTAAGCCCGGTTACATAGTTTTGTAGTGAAGCATGGGTACAGAGCTAGTGGGTTTAATAAATAGAAAATCTAGGCATTTGAAATATCCACAGCTATTCAGACTTTCAAGGACTGAGTTTGACCTTTTTCCTTTCCATCCAGAAGGTAAGAGCACTGAGCCTTGAACAATCCTGCACATGTCAGGGCTGACCACTTCCTTCCTGTCAACCCTCACTAGAACCCATCACAGAAAAAGAGGAGAACCACATTCTCCTCTTTCATTTGAACCCATCAAAGAGAAAGAGGAGAAAGAGCCTCCACATTCCTAATCCCCATAGGTCAGGGGTGTCAAACTCAAGGCCTGGGGGGCAGATCTGGCCCACAGCGTGCTTAGATCTGGCCCATGGGGCTGCTCTGGAAATTGTGGACGACCAGCCCACAGTGTCTGTGTCAGCGAAAATGAAGCTCATGAGGCCTCCCGAGCTCCATTTTCACTGGGAGAGGGTTGCAGGAGACTATTGCAACCAAAAATGGAGCTTAGGAGCCCATTTTCACTGACAGAGTGCTCGGGCCACCACAGCCGCCCCCTGACACAAGTGACATCATGCTGGCCATGTGTTGTGGTTCGCTGGCAGCAGGTGCAGATGGCTGAGGAGAGCGAGGACTCAGATGAGGGGCCAGGACCATTAGGGAGTGGACTGCTGCTTTCAGAGATTGTGGTGGCTGGCAGCAGTGATGAGGAGGTTCCTGAGGAGCCTGTGCCAAGTGCGCATGAGCAGAGGGCTGCTTGCAGGAAAGAACAGCTTCAGCAGCACTGGTGACTCGGGAGTTAGGCTGCAAGGTAATGGCCCCTCCTTCAAGAAGATAAAAGCCAGCTGTGAAGCAAACATTCTTTGCAGGAAGCAAAGACGTTTTGAAACTCAACCTTGTGGACATTACAGAATCTTAATTTGGTATTTGAAAACTCTTGTGTTGTGAAATATTTCTCATCTGTGATTCTTGGCAATCTTGTACAGTTTTGGCAAGGTTTGTGCTTATCAAAGTTAATTAGTTTGCAGCAGCCTTTTAACTGGGAATTTGTAACGCTTGTTAAAAGGTTTCTGTTCCCTTTAGTAATTGTTTGTCTTATTGGAAAAGGGTTTGGGTCAGAATACCATGCCCCCTGTCCATGCCCAACCCAGCCCCTTCAAGGTCAAACAAAACCCTGATGCAACCCTCGATGAAATCAAGTTTGATACCCCTGCCATAGGTAGTCCAGAACGATATGGTGATCAATGATATTAAAAGAGAGACAGATCAAGGAAACCTAGTATGATCTTACCACCCCAATCCTAGCTCTGTCATAGATCATCAACAGGCATGATCTATGCTGTCCAAGCATGAAACCTATCTGAATAACCCTGGGTTATTCTGAATAACCCAGAATAACCCAGAAACCTGAATAAACCCTATCTGAATGCAGCACCATCACTTCTGAAGAAAGCACCAACTTTGTGCAGAAATGCTGGGTCCAGTAACAGCATCTTAAGAAGGTCATTAGTAAGGGAACAAGTAGTCAAGAAAAATGTTACAGATAAGCACTTAGTATAGCAGTCCCAAGAACCTTGGAATAGATATTCAAATGTTGCAATGGATCCATACCAGTGGTGGGATTCAAATTTTTTTACTACTGATTCTGTGCATGTGGCTTGGTGGGCATGGCAGGGGAAGGATACTGCAAAATCTCCACTCAGAGGTGTTATTTGCCAGTTCTCCGAACTACTCAAAATTTCTACTACCAGTTCTCTAGAACTGGTCAGAACTTGCTGAATACCACCTCTGGTCCATACCTACAAAGATCAAAATTGTAGAAGCCATGGTATCTTCTGTGACACTCTCTGGAAGTGAAATGTAGACTTTAAAAAAGCAACATAGGAAGAGTATTGGTGGCTTTGAACTTCAGTGTTGGAGAAGACTTCTGAGGATATCATGAACAACCAAGAAAACAAAGTGATGAATCATTAAAGAAATCAACTCAGAGGAACAATCTGCATCCAACAATCTGGGTCCTCATTTTACCAACCTCAGAAGGATGGAAAGCTGAGTCAACCTTGAGTCGGTGAGAATCAAACTGCTGGCAGTTGGCACAATTAGCCTGCAATACTGCCTTCTAACCACTACACCACCACAGCTCTTGCCTCCTTTGAATGCATTATATGAAGACCCTGTTCTTTGGAGAAGGGTCTAATGCTAGGGAAAATAGAAGGAAAGAGAAGCTGACCAGCAGCAAAGTTATGGATTCAGGTACAATGGCAATGAATGCAAAACAGAAGTGAATAATAAAGTTGGGAGAGACCTTAGAGGTCATCTACTCCCATCTATTGGGAGACTTGAAAGAAGATGTTAGGTTTATATCAACCTGGAGAAATTGTGTGATTGCTAAGAGTTGGTAACTATGTAATCAGTCAGTTTATCGATGAGAAGAAATATGAGATAGGAATTATTCAGATCCTTCTTGAAGGCAGAACTTCACCAGAGAAGGACTCTCAGATTAACTTCCAATGTTTCATTACAATCATTCATTTTTCTAAGGGCCAGCTTCATGTTCTGACCTTGTGTTAACACACAAATGTATTCAATAAAAAAATGAGTGAAGCAGCAAGAACATGTACAGCTATACACTTGCTTTGGAATTTGAACTGAGCCCTTTGAAATGTGTGCAGCTGCATTCCGTATGCATGATATTTATTTTAACCCTATTCTTTGTAGCATTAGGAAAACATCAATGCCTGCTTCTTTCGGTCTTTCCTGCAAAAGATTTTTTTTCCCCCAGCTTTATAGAAAGAAGAAGAAAAAATACACAAGGCAATATGAAATCTGTCAAAGCAACTTTTTTTCAGCAAATTTAAAGCAACATCCTTGGGGCAATACAAAGAAAGAAAGAACCATGTTGGAGTGTAAAAAAATAGCAGCAGAAATATTATCATAATTGCTGGGTGGATCTCATAGTTGCAACAGCTATTCTATACATATGAAATGTGATCCGCGAGTGTATTTTATAACATTCATGATTCTTAAAGAAAAGGGAGAGGGAAATTTAAGAGCAATTATCTTTTCATTTCATGATGATATTCAAGCTGCAGTGTGACAAATCACTTTTCCCTCCGTGGGGCATGTCTGTACAAAGCTGATGAATGTATTCCACAAATTTTTCACCAGCTGATGAATCTTAAGGATGAACCCCATTAGCAAAAATAAATAAAATAAGACTTGTGGAGGCTTTCACTGTTCTAAGTTTAGGAACTCGGTTCCACAAGAATCATCTGGGAGGTTCTACAGCTGGATTCCTGTGCATGCCAGAATATTGTGCATTGGAGACAATTACAAAGTGTGCTCCTATTAACACGGTAGTAGCACAAAGTTGACTGTGCAAAGTGGCACTCAATGATCTGAAAAGCAGCCCCTGCACTTGTGGGAATAGGCTAAGAAGAAGATGTGAGTTCCAGTTCTGTCTTAGGCATGAGCTGGCTGAGTGACTTTGGGCCAAACAGCAGGTGACTGTGAGTTCTAGGTCTGCCTTAGGCATGAAAGCCAGCTGGGTGACTTTGGGCTGATCATCAGGAAATAATGAATTCTAGTTTCACCCTAGGCATGAAAGCTAAGTGACTTTGGGCCAGTCGCTCTTTTTCAACCTGAGCTATCACACAGGGTAGTTGGTGCAGGGAAAATAGGAGGAGGGAGGAGTGTTAGGTATGTTTGCCTCCCTGAGTTATTTATAACAATAATAAGGGTGGACTATAAAATAAATGAATCTGTCAACACAGGCAATCTGGATTTAGGAAAGTATATAACAGAATAATAGAATAACAGAGTTGGAAAAGTCCTTGGAGTCTTCTAGTAGAACTCCCCTTAAAATCTCCCATGTTGGAGCCCTCACAACTTTTGAAGGCAAGCCATTCCACTAATGAATTGTTCTCACTGTCAGGAAATTTCTCCTTCATTCTAGGTTGGATCTCTCCTTGATTAGTTTCCATCTGTTGCTTTCTGTCCTGCCCTCAGATGCTTTGGAGAATAGGTTGACCCCCCTCTTCCTGTGGCAAACCCCTGAAATATTGGAACACTGCCAGTATGTCACCCTGGTCCTTCTTTTCATAAGACAAGACATACCCAATTCCTGAAACCGTTCTTTAAATGTTTTAACCTCCAGTCTCCTAATCATCTTTGTTGCTCTTCTCTGCACTCTTTCTAGAATCTCAACACCTTTTTTATATTGTGGCAACTGAAACTGGATGCAGTGTTCCAAGAGTGGTCTTACCAAGCCATTATAAAGTGTTATTAACACTGTACAAGATCTTGATTCTGTCCCTCTGTGGATGCAGTTTAGGACTGAATGGCTTTTTTGGCAGCTGTAGCATATGGCTGGCTCAAATGATGATCCATCAGGATTCCAGGATCCCTCTTGTAGTAATTACTGTTGAGCCATGTATCACCTATTCTATATCTGTGCATTTGGTTTTTCTTGCCTAAAAGTAGACTTCTTACTTTTCTCATCATTGTGTTCAAGTCTGTCAAGATCCTTCTCTTTCTTGAGCCTATCTTCTGAAGTGTTGGCTATTCCTGCCAACTATCTAACATTATTAACTTATTATTGAGGGAATGGTGCAAGGGTCTAGAGCAGGGCTCCCCAACCTTGGCAACTTTAAGCCTGTGAGACTTCAATTTCCAGAATCCCCCAGCCAGCTTTGCTTTGCTGGCTGGGGAATTCTGGGAGTTGAAGTCCTCTAGGCATAAAGTTGCCAGGGTTAGAGACCTCTGGTCAAGACATGGAGCTCTCACCTCACAATTAGGAGGCTATGAGTTTGATCCTAGGTAGAAGCAGATATTTCTCTTTCTGGGCATGTTGAGATTACATTTGCTGAATATAACTCTGCATTGGCAACAGGAAAGGCATCCAGCCAGTAAACACTCAGCTACATTCCGTTGCCCAGATTCCACCCTGCAATGGATTAAAAGACATGTCAGAATTCCACTCAATTGACTTGAAGTTTCTCAGAATTCTGCATGAGCATTGTAGAAATGAAGATAATTTCCCTTCAGATTTCTTAAGCATGAACAGCTGGAAAAGGAGTAACTTGCTTTTTACCAAAGCAGTAGCATATAAATTGAAGAGGGAAAGATATATAGATTTTTCTCCTGGGTTCTATAGAGATTCTAAATTGTACAATACAATGATCTTTCTCTTAACCTCCTTTTCCATTTCCCCCGTGCCAGTTGGCATTGGCAAATTTAATTATGGGTTGGATCTAGGCTAGACTACACCCACTGAAATTAATGGAAGAGAGGTCTGATTCATTTCAGTAAATCAGTTGTGAGCATGACGAATTCTGAATTTGACTCATAAATTGGCTTCTCACTACCTGCTAAGCTCGGATTATGTAGATGGAGGATCAGCATGTTGTGAGTAAGTCGGACATTGTCTTAGTATATTGTGTGAACCATGTCATCCCAGAAAGGCTTTATTTATTTTTGGCTTAACCAGTTGTACGAATCCCAGAACGATGCTTTTTAAATTTAAGTTTAAATGTGTTTTGTGAACTCAGATTTTTGTTAGTAGAGGATTATTCTTTTTCAGTTGCAACTGATTAGATATGTTTCTTATTTTGGGGTGATGAGGTTCATCGTAAAAACAACAACAGCAGCAACAAAAATAAACAAGTGTAACAATGGTAAAAGTGTGTGAATTTCTTAAAAGTTTCCTGGAGACTTCGTCCAAAGTAGCAACGTGCTTATTTGGGGGGCAGTGTAAATTAAAAGAAGTCCATCATTATTCAAGAACTACGTTCTTCTTGGTCACTGCTAGAATAAATCAACCTTGGAAATTAAGAAATTAGATTATTTCATTAAATCTACTGAGTTTGGCTTTGAATCCAGGTTCAGTGGTCACACAAATGTTATGTGACAAAGATAGCTCTGGAATCACAGGCAATATGCCTTAAATATTAGCTGCCACAGGGCAATGATGGAAGAGAGATTTTAATTTGAGGGCTTTTTAATCCCACAAGGGTTAGGGTTAGGTTAGGGGGACAAAATAGTGGACTAGATAGATCTTTGCCTGAGTCTAGCTCTTCCGATGTTCTTACATCAGAAGGTTGCATTAGAACCTTAATTAGATTTCTGTTGGTTGAGGAGATCACCAGGGAATGGAAAAGTAGCTTCACCAGCAGGCAATTGTCCAAAATCTCTCTCAGGTTTGGAATCCCCCTTTGGCAATCTCTACATTTTTTTACTTCTCGTAGTGCAGACAACAATCCTCCTTGTCAACCAACTTATTTCCTGCCTTACATTTCCACCACCCACAAAACATCTCAACCTAGAAAATGGCTTTGAGAAGTAAATTGGTCTTTTGCATAAATGAAGGAAAGCTGCAGAGGAATATCTCCGGGAACTGCTGGAAAGAGTCCACCCATATCCCTGTGTATTTTCCCAGGGCCTGATGGGAATGCTAATACTGCCATCGCATGACTACAAGATGCAAGGACACCATGGAAGAAGGAAGAACTTTTCAGTAGGTGAAAGTTCAACTCTGAATAGCTCAGGGGCAAATGAATGCAAGCTGATGGAAAAATCACAGGAGAGGAAAATTACTCTAAAACCATCAGGTTAATTGAAGTGTATCTGACTTTTTCTTGAGATCAAGTGAGATTGGGGAGTTGCGTGGGAAAGGCCAGAGAAGATAGGCAAACCTGGGAGAACTCAACAAACCAACCCAACTGAAGCCAACTATCAGGAAATGCCAAATCTGCCAGTCCCAGCTCTCAATCGAAGTGAAAGTTGTGTACATTCAGTGCCAAGAGGAATTCCAGGGCAAGGAATGGAGATAAAATGGAAATAATTATGTTTGTCAATATTTGGTAGTTGGCTAGGTCTGTTTCTCCATGATTATGTTCTTTCCAGACTCAAAGAACTGCCGGCCATGGAGGAAGTTGGTATTGATGTTTGTCCGTTTCAATTTTCAAAGTACAAATGAGAATGTAACTTGCACAAGTTTTCCTCCATTTTTGATATTGTGATGCACAAGTTATTGCCTTCAGGGTTGTTTCTTGATTCTTTTTAAAGTGACTTCCTGAGTCATTTTATATGTGTGAGAATTTGGGGGAATTTTCAAGATGTAGAGAGGATTGTACTATGGACACTGCTCATCGCTCTCTTTACTACAACGATTGTGTGCAAAAATTAAAAACAACCATAACTCAGGGGGGAAAGTTAGTTCCTAGTCCACTTTCTGATATTTCAGTTTCCTCACTGTAAAATATACTTGCATACAGATCAGTGGTGGGATTCAATTTTTTTTTTACTACCAGTTCTGTGGACATGGCTTGGTGGGCATGGCATGGTGTGGCTTGGGGGCATGGCTTGGGGGCATGGCAGGGGAAGGATACTGCAAAATGCCCATTCCCTCCCCACCCCACTAACCTGCTTTCCAGCTCCTTTCTCCTGTGCAGGGCAACAAAAGAAGACCCAGCCGATCNTTCCAGCTCCTTTCTCCTGTGCAGGGCAACAAAAGAAGACCCAGCCGATCAGCTGGGATTCAGGAGGCAGAGAATAGATGGGGCAGGGCCAGTCAAAGGTGGGATTTGCCAGTTCTCCAAACTACTCAAAATTTCCACTACCTGTTCTCCAGAACTGGTCAGAACCTGCTGAATACCACCTCTGATACAGATGCATTAGATATACACTTTCTCAACTACAGCTTAAAATTGTACATGCTGGTTGGGATTTCTTACTGATTCTTGCAGCCAGTGGGATATCAAGGAGTAATGATGTGACAGTCCTGCATAGTGCTGGTTTAAACTTGATAATTTTATGAGTACTGATATATCGCTTTGTTTGTTTGTAAAAATTTATTATTTGCCCACACAGTAATTCTGGGAGGCTTGCAATATACAAAATTGTATAATTTATAAAATATAAATATTATACAATATTATAAATACTATGATGAACTTTGATTCTTTGGTTCTTCTTTTGTCCTTCTTCACACCATCGATCATAACACAGCATCACACAGGACTTTGCTAAAAATCTATGTCTTCATATTTGTCTTTATGATTCCCTTTGGGAAGCACCGGGTTTCCCTTGAAGACCCAACGATGTTTAGTAGTAGATGACAGAAATCCTTTAATATAATGTTTTTAAATCTCAGAAGCTTTAAGCTGTGTGGACTCAACTCCCTGAATCTCCAGTGTTACTCAACTATAGAAACTTTAAACTGTGTGGACTTCAACTCCCAGAGTGCCCAGGGTTTAACCTCAGAACCTTTAAAGCAGGGGTCTCCAACCTTGGCAACTTTAAAGACTTGTGGACCTCAATTCCCAGAGTTTTGCTGGCTGAGGAACTCTGGGAGTTGAAGTCCACAAGTCTTAAAGTTGCCAAGGTTGCCAAGGTTGGAGACCCCTGGCTTAAAATTGTGTGGGTTTCAACTCCTAGAATCCGAGTGTTCCTCAACTACAGAAACTTTAAGCTGTGTGGACTTCAACATTTTTGAATTATAAGCCGTTCAAGAGTCATTGACTGAGATGGGCTGTTAGAGTGAGTGAGTGAATTAATGAATGAATGAATCAATCAATCAATCCCCATAATTACTGGGTGGGAAGTTCTGGGAGTTGATGTCCACACAGCTTAAATTTGCTAAGGCTGAAAAACACTGTACTAGCAAGCCTCTTAGGTTATGTTCTCTACTGTTTCCCAGTGCCTGAAAAACCAGCCTTTGGGAGTTCCAGCACAGAACTGGAACAATTGAGAACAATTCTCCACAATTAGGACATCCACAGAAAACAGCAAAGATAGCTTGAAGGGATTTCCCAAAATCAACAATTAGAAAACTAAAAAATGTTACTTGACAAATATGAATGAAACTGGATAAACAAGTCTGACTTACCTTTGCTTATTTTGGCACACTGTCCTGGCCATTAGAACTGTTGTGTCTGCCATGTTCCCCCCTCCTCCTGCAGGAGAAAGATAGTAGTAAATTCTACCCCATATCCTCCTTTTACCTACTTCTGGCTCCCAACCAGATAAAAGCATAAACAGTTCCCTTCAAATGTATCCCAGGGCTTTTGATTTGTGTTTCCACAAGCAACATAATCTTAATGGAGGCTCTTCCTAAAATATCCTGACACACCAGATGCCTAAGCAATTAAGACTCTGATTTGCTAATTACCTCCTTGGCTGGGTCCTTGATGTCACTATGTGGACTCTGGACAGTTACAACAATGAAGCTCTGTCACAAGTGCATTGTTGAAGGACAGGCAGAGTCTGGGGACAGAATCAAGAGAGGAATCAGCCTGGAATAATTACGTTCCCACAAGCAATCGAAGTCCAACCCATCTTAAATTCAAATAGAGATTCTCAAGTCATCCAGGTCATGGTTTTCCCAAAGGTGCTTTTTCAAAAGGCAACTAGTCCAATTGTCTTTGGAGAAAGCACCTTTGGGACATTTGAATTCCATTAACTCTAATCTAGCAATAACTTGTCACTGTCTTCTTCTCCCATAATATATATTTTTTTATTTCCCAGTTTAGGATCAACAGTCTTTGCCTTTCCCAACAATCTCCCATCAAAGTGTTTACTAGCTATTGCTACCAGTAATTAACATATACAGAGAACCACACTGAAAGACAGTTTGATGTCATGGTTAAAGGCACAGGACTAGAACTCCAGGAGGCCATGCATCCTAGCCCTGCCTTGGGCACAAAGCCAGATACATGGCTTTGGGCCATTCCCTATTTCTCAGCCTTGGAAGACCGCAAAGCCAAACACTTCTTAAAAATTATTATTAGTTTTTTATCCCACTGTTTCTTTTGGCAATAATAATAATAACAACAACAACAATTGGTGGTGACAAAATCACCATTGGTCAACTGCAGAAATCCACCTTACTGGGATCTGCTCACATAATCCACCAATACATCATGCAGTCCTAAACGCTTGAGAAGTGTTCAACTAGTGAAACCCAGCATAGTTATCTCATTTGCTCTGTACACTATTTTTTGTGTATAATAGTAATAATAACAATAATAACTACTACTACTACTACTACTACTACTACTACTACTACTACTACTACTACTACTACTGTGGGACTTCCAAATACAGACTGACAATGTTTTGGAACACAATACCCCGGATATCACGACTGTGGAGAAGAAAAAAGTGTAGATCATCGACATTGCCATACCTGGTGACAGCAGAATCGACGAGAAACAACTTGAAAAAATCACCAGATATCAGGACTTGAAAATTGAACTGCTCTGGCATAAACCAGTGCAGGTGGTTCCAGTGGTACTTGGCACACTGGGTGCTGTGCCTAAAGACCTAGGCAAGCACTTAAAAACAATTGGCACTGACAAGATCACCATTGGTCAGCTGCAGAAGGCCACCTTACTGGGACCTGCTTGCATAATACACTGATACATCACGCAGTACTAAACACTTGGGAAGTGTTCGACTAGTGATTTGTGATACGAAACCCAGCATAGTTATCTCGTTTGCTGTGTTTGCTGTGTTCTCATTTTTGTGTCAAATAGTAATAACAACCAGCCTCAAAAACTGTGAATCTCACTAAAGATTAAACAACAACAACAAAAACAACAATTGGCGCTGACAAAATCACCATTGGTCAGCTGCAGAAGGCCACCTTACTGGGATCTGCTCACATAATCCACCGATACATCACGCAGTCCTAAATGCTTGGGAAGTGTTCGACTAGTGAAACCCAGCATAGTTATTTCGATTGCTGTGTACACTGTCATTTTTGTGTAGTATAATAACAGTAATAGTAACAGTAACAACAACATCAATAACAACAATACCTCTTTATTGTTGTTGTACTTATATACACAGTATACACATACAATGAAATTTACATAGCACCCAGAGACCAGACCCAACACACACACACGCACACAATCCCCAAACACCCACTCGCCAAATTCCCCACTCCCTAAAAACACACAAGCATCCAGACAGAGCAAGTAATCCTGTCCAACAGCTCACTGATGGTGGTCCTTAAGTTCATTATTAAGTGCAATTACAGCTGCAATTATAACTTTCTAACTCTCCAGGTAGTAAATATCTTGTATTCCTGCCTATCTATTCTCCCCACAAGAACCCTGTGAGATGGGTTGGGCTGAGATTGAGTGACTGGTCTGCAATCATCTACTGGATTTTGTACCTAAAAGAGAACTAGATGTCATAGTCTCCCGGTGAGTGGTCCAAAGTAATCCAACCAGCTTTTATGCCTAAGGCAGGACTCGAACTTACAACTAGTGTCCTAGTTTGTAAGCCAGCATCTTAACCACTAGACCAAACTTCTGAGAAGACAGCAGAGATTAGTCTGGTCAGTGATCAGATGTCCAAACTAACTTGAAGGTAGAACACCTCCCCCTGACAATTCATGTAATAAAGTAAGGATATAAATATATGAACTTGGTGTAAGGGAGAGCACAAGGTAAATTGTATTCATAGGAGTTCCCCACCATTCAGAAAAGTTCCCTATAAGCAGGGATGTCCTGCCAACTTCTGCCTCCAATCCTGAAGCAAACAAGAAATTTCCAAGATAGGCATATTCGCCTCATCCAGGGAGGTATAATATTCTGCCTTTTTAATATTTCCTAAAATATTTCATTCTTCTAGAAGGGGGGTGGGTGCTAACTTTTTTCACCTGCAATGGTTCCCCTGCCAGCCATTCCCCCCAAAAATACTCTTCAGTTTTCACACAGATATCTATCTTGATGAGGAAGAACAGGCCTTCTGGACTGAACTTTGAAAAACACAAACAAATATGCCCTGAACTTCTGAAGACCTTCTCTCTGCCCTAGTGTGAATCATTCATGAGCGGTCTGAAAGAAGGTGAGGACAGGTGTTAAATATTTGACTTCCTTTCTTTTTTGTCTTCCTGTTTCTCTGCCCCAAGGGAGGCAAAGTTTATTCATTTGTTCCTTGCCACTGACAGGTTCTCAAGAGGCCTTAAATGCTTAAGTAATAGCGGAGTCCAAGAATGCCCACGTGTTTA
The DNA here is from genome assembly GCA_004320025.1 of Laticauda laticaudata. Classification (NCBI taxonomy): domain Eukaryota; kingdom Metazoa; phylum Chordata; class Lepidosauria; order Squamata; family Elapidae; genus Laticauda; species Laticauda laticaudata. The sequence goes on along the minus strand of BHFT01015056.1, from coordinate 21,901 downwards.
TTGATCAGCAAGGCAACAAAAAAGGCTAGGAGGCAAACTTTTGGCAGTTAAACATGATGGGAATTTTTCCCCTGTCAGATACATTGACATATGTCCCCAACAATGACTTGCAAGGTCAATACGCCAACAGGATCGCAGCCACTGATCAAATTCCAAGAGGCCATGCATACATTACAACCAAAATATATGGAAGTGGGACATTTAGAGAAACCAGAACTTTTTTTTTTTAAAGACAGTGTTATTAAGTGATTGATTATAAGTCAAGTGAAATATGCCATTTAGCCTCTGTGGGTGTCCTAGGAGGTTGACAGGAGGGGCGAGTTCACGGTTTGGAGTGGGGGTGGGATGCAGAAAAGTGAGTGTTGAACTTTTAAAGATCCCTTCTGGGCTGAACTCTGATGAAATGAAAGATTTTAAAGTAAGTTGTATTTCAGAGCCTTAAAGGCAAATTCTCCTCCTTCTCCAATTCATTTTATAGCTACAGGTTTGATGCCCTTTGTCTGAATGCTTTCAATGAGCCCCATTTTTATTTGTTTGTGTTTATCCGACCTTTATTATTTTTACAAATCACTCCAGGCAGTGAATATAGCCCACATGCCTTCCTCTTCCTATTTCCCCCACAACAACAATCCAGTGAGGTGAGAGAGGGAGAAGGAGAGAGAAGGAGAGAGACTGGCCTAAGGCCACCCAGCTGAATTTCATGGCTAAGGCGGGACGAGAACTCACCATCTCCTGATGATTGGCCCAAAATCACCCACTTGGCTTTCATGGTTAAAGTGGAATTTGAACTCACAGTCTTTTGCTTTGTAGCCCAGTTCCTTAACCATTAGACCAAACTGGCATATAAATCCTTCCAACTGCAATCCAATGGACACTTCCTTGGGAGTAAATCCCATTCAATTTAATGGAACTTATTTCGGCATGGACTTGTATAGGATTGCAAGGTTCCAGTGAGATATGCACAATGTTTCCATCTTGCATTTTTATCCAAGCAGATTTAGGAGGCAGGTGAGTCATTGTGAGTTAGGTTTCTTTTCTTAATGAAATGCTGTCATTTTCTGTGGTGTTTTTAATTTGTTATCTTTGAATTTCCTTATCCTAGCTAGCTGCCTGGAATGAATGGAGGGGGCAGGCAGGAAGTAAAGAAATAATAGGTGGGCCAAACCACAATGTTAAGGATAACCAGGGGTGCCACTTTCTTCAATGCCATTGAAATATAGATTTCTACTGATATAAATGGGACCGCAACAGGAGAGTTCAAACTTCAGGTTTAGTGGATGAGATACGAATCCATTCACACTTAAAGTAAACCTTTAGATATGTACGTAAGACTTAGATCTTATTCCTATTCCTATTCCTATTCCTATTCCTATTCCTATTCCTACTCTACTCTACTCTACTCTACTCTACTCTACTCTACTCTACCCTGCCCTACTCTATTATTCTATTCTATATTCTTCTTCTTCTTACATATCAAGATAATGCCCAAATCTCTAACAAACTGTCAGGAGTGCCTTAATAATGAGATCAGAGATACCCCAAAGATAGCCAGTTCTACAATACCTCGTGCTAAGCTCTGTGTAGAGACTTCCTGCAAACAACATCAACTTCAAGTTTTTATCAAAACCTGGCACCAGGACTTCATGGTCCTGCTATGGGCAGGAGACTACAAGACCCACCTTGATTTGCTTGCACTTGATTGTGGGATGGGAATCTCACACAAAAAGAATAACAGAATAACAGAGTTAGAAGGCACCTTGGAGGTCTTCTAGCCCAACTTCCCCTTGAAGCTACTTGATAATGTGTCTCCTTTGTTCAGCAAGCAAGAGTGGAAAATGAGCAGGGTAGCTCAGAATGAGCTCTAGAATTTTCTTAATGTGAAGGATACATCAAAGTATGTCACTAACTCCTATTGCTACTGCATTGTTTGGCTTGAACTCTGTGTCCCTCAAGGTCATAAGTTACAAAGTTCACACAAACATTCCCTTCTGTCAGAACAAGTCAAATTATTTGCCTTTCCTGATCTCTCCTAAATGTCAAACACAATTTGCTTATATTTGCATAGAATTTTTTTCCACTTGCTGTTTGAATGACTTCAAGCAATGATCCACCGTTCTCTATAACCTTAAAGAACAGGCATAGTGTTGGGCAAGATGTACTGAAAGATTATGGCCAGCCTATTTGTTTTAGTTATCTGACTTTAAAAAAATGAAAAGAAATCCCTTGCTTTGCTAACAGAAAAGTATCTGAAATGGATGTGTGATTCACAGCTGATGTGAAAGATGTTTTTCAAATTTGCAAACTGAAGTTGCAAACCAGATGTCCAAAGAGAACAGGAAGAATGGCTGATCCTGTTCAAGGTGGTCAGTCTTCTATTGCAGGTGATTTCTTACCCCACCTGAGCCTTGGAGGTACCCATATAAAGGTAAAGTCAGCCTGGAGGGAATGAAAGAAATGGAGGAATTGGGAAAGAAAGAAAGAAAGAAAGAAGAAAGAGAGAGAAAGAAAGAAAGAAAAGAGAAAGAAAGAAAGAAGAGAAAGAAGAGGAGAAAGAAGAGAGAGAAGAGGAGGGAGAGAGAAAGAAGGAAGGAAAGAGAGGGGAGGGGAGGGAGGGGAAGGGAGGGAGAGAAAAGTAAGAAAGTAAGGGAAGAAAGAAAGGGAAGGAAGGGAGGGAGAGAGAAGGAAGGAAGAGAGAGAAAGAGAAAGAAAGAAAGAAGAGAGAGAAAGAAAGGAGAAAAAAAGAAGAGAAAAAAGATGAGAAAGAAGGGAGGCAAGAGGAGGGAGAAAGAAGGAAGGAAAGAGAGGGGAAGGGAGGGGAGGGAGAGGAAGGGAAGGAGAGAAAAGGAAGAAAGGAAGGAAAGAAAGAAAGGGAAGGAAGGGGAGGGAGAGAGAAGGAATGAAGAGAGAGAGAGAAAGAAAGAAAGAAAAAGAAGAAAGAGAAAGAAAGGAAGGAAAAAGAAGGAAGAGGAAAAAAAGAGGAGAAAGAAGGGAGGCAAGAGGAGGGAGAGAGAAAGAAGGAAGGAAAGAGAGGGGAGGGGAGGGAGGGGAAGGGATGGAGAGAAAAGGAAGAAAGGAAGGAAGGAAAGAAAGGGAAGGAAGGGGAGGGAGGGAGAAGAAAGAAAGAAAGAAAGAAAGAAAGAAAGAAAGAAAGAAAGAAAGAAAGAAAGAAAGAAAGAAAGAAAAAAAAATGTGGACTTAAATTCCCAAAATTCCCCCAGCTAGCATAAAGTTGCAAAGCTGTGACATCCATCACATTACCCTTTGGATAAGCAACATAACCTCCCACAACACTGTTGAAATTTTGTAACCAATGATGGAAGCATGACTTTTTGCTTTTCAAAAAATAATAGTGGCAAAAATATATACACTGAGCCTCAGACAGTAAACAGACACAGTTTACTATACATAAAAATAAAACCCAATCCCATATCTGAAAAGAGAATGTAAATGTTCCAGTCATGCATCTACTTACAACTCCAGCATTACCGTTCCATCATCTCCAACCCCAGGCCTCTTCTGGACCTTGGACTTATTTTGTTTTAATTTGCAGTTAAGAGTTATATAATTTCTTCATATGTATAATTTTCTTGAGATGCCTCTGGGGTTTTTTTTGGGGGGGGGTCTCCCCCCTTCAGAAAATATCACTATCAGGACTTCAACATTCCCTTTTGTGCATAAAGTTAGTCCTCAACATTTGATCACAATTGGGATTAGAATCTCCACTGTTAAGCACAAGAGGCTATTAAGAGAATTGTGCTTAATTTTTAGGAGCTGAAGAAGTTTAGAACTGAAGAAGCTTCTTGGATGAGAAGTGAAACATCCTCAAAGAAAAACCAGAAAGTCCAGTTGTCAAAGCACCTTTGGGACTAATTTTAGGAGCTTTTTTTGCCGCAGATATTAAGCGAATCAAGCAGCTGTTCCATTAATTCTGAAGTCACTAAACAAACCCAGCTTCTCCTACTGACCTTGCTTGTCATAAGCCAGCTGGGAAGGTCACAAATGGCGATCACATTGACCCCCAACTGCCCAAATTTTGATCATGTGACCCAATGATGAGATTCAAAAAAAAAAATTACCACAAGTTATGTGGGCCTGGCTTGGTGAGTGTGGCGTGGTCGGCATGGCAGGGAAAGGATACTGTAAAATCTGTTGTGGTTCGCCAGCAGTCTGTGCAGACGGAAGCAGAATCAGACAATGGGGAAGAACGGGGACCAGTCTGGGAGTCTGGGGAGGTCGAGGGTCCTGCATCTGATGCAGAGATGGGGCCAGGACATCTGGGACTTGTGTGCTGACTCCGGGCCCTCCAGAATCTGCAGCAACAAGGCAGAGGAACAAGGGGAACCTGTTCCCAGTGCACATGTGCACAGAGCTGCCAGAAGGCAAGAGCAGCTAAGACAAAAGGGGCAACTCAGGAGTAAAGCTTGGAGGTGACTGCCCTCCCATAAAGTATAAAGGAAGTGCAAAGGTAGGAAAACTTTTGCAGGAAGCAACATCGTTCACTCTAATTGGTTTGGACTCCAGAAGCTCTGTGGTGAATTTGTTCTTGGTTTAGTTTTGGAAACATTAATTGGGACTTTAGACATTGGCAACACTTCAAGTAAGATAAGGTGTGTTCTTATCAGACGTCTTACGAAGAACTTTGCCAGAAGTCCATGGGACCAATTATAACCAGTTAAGACTCATTCCGGGCTGTGAATGATGATAATTCATAGCCATTGAACTAAAATAAAAGAGTTTTGGATTTTATATGTGTTTGTTGGTGTCTCAGGAAGCCCTGGTCTTCCCCATTCCTTCCCACCTCACTAACCTGCTTTCCAGCTCCATTCTCCTGTGCAGAGCAAGCAAAGAAGATCCAGCCAATCAGCTGGAACTTGGGAGACAGAGAATAGATGGGGCGGGGCCAGTCAGAGGTGGTATTTGCCGGTTCTCTGAACTACTCAAAATTTCTGCTACCGGTTCTCCAGAACTGGTCAGAACCTGCTGCATACCACCTCTGATGTAACCCCGAGGAGGCTGTGAACGTTGTAAATGCAGTGGTCATAAGTCACTTTTTCCTGTGTGGTTGTAAACTGAAGTGAGCACTCACTTTAGTGAGCAATCACTAAATGAATGATTGAGGACTTACTAAAGTATTTATTGGGAATTTTCCACACATACATCTTGCCATATATTCTCAATCTGCACTGAGTTTAATAGGCACATATAGCATCATATGTCCACAGAGGAATTAAACATACTAATTCTACAGCATGTGTAATTTCTGGAGATCTTTCTTTCCAATTCACCAAGGTAACTAGACTGCAGTTCTATAGATACTGCTGGATACTGCAGTCATTTTGGAAGCACCAAAGTGCTTCCTTGGTGAAAAGATTAGCCAGTGACATCACCGTTGCCTGGAGGACATAGAACTGAGAGCACCTGAGTTTAGTTTACTTTATTGTCATTGCACATCATGACAATGAAAATAATCACAAACACACATCCTTCACACTCCACACTTTGAACCGAAAACCCACAACACTGCAGGATACAGTAGAATTCAAATAGCTACTACCCTGAGATAGAAGCTGTTTTTCAGCCTATTTGTCCTTGATTTTATTATCCGGTACAATCTGCCAGATGGTAATAGTTCAAAAAAAGGGTGCCCAGGATGAGATGGATTTCCTGTCCCTGCTAAGCTGGTGCCTATGTATCTACTCATGGTCACCCACTTTCAAATGGCTGGGTCACCAGCAGCTGAAGCAAGTGACAGGAGCTCACCCAGGGGTGGGATTCTACCAGTTCGCACCTCTTCGCTAGAAGCGGTTGTTAACATTCTCAGCAGTTCAGAGAACCGGTTGTTAGAAGAAATTACTGGCCTAATCCTGTAAGGAAGGCAGGAAGGAAACATTCTGGAGTTGCTTACAGAAACTGCCTCTCCCTTATTACATTCTTGGCAGGACTAGGCTTCCTGTCTCCGGAGCTTCTCTGGAGTTTTTTCCCCCTCCTTTGCTGGTATTTTGTTTGTATGGAGTGACCATTCAAAGTTACAATGGCACTGAAAAAAGTGACTTATGACCATTTTTCACACTTACGACTGTTGCAGCATCCCCACAGTCATGAGAGGCCAGAACAGGAGATGCGTGCCTCGATGTGAGTGATACTGAGTTGACCACACCTATCCAGTCACATGCTCACCAAGCCACACCCACCAACCAAGCCATGCCCACAGAACTGTTTGTTAAAAAAATTGAATCCCACCCCTGAGCTCACCCCTTCCTGCAGCAGCAGCTAGTTCTTGAAAACTAGCCTGCCAATCATCATTCCAGCATCCAAACCACATGAGCCAACGCATTCCTTCTCTTTAAAGTTATTTACTGATGTTAGATTTTTAAATATGGTAACTGCAGCAAGATTATTGTATGCCTAAAGACAAAAAAAAACATAGAAATACACATAATGGAGCAACGGATGGTAAATATGGCTGAATTCGCAGAAGTGGCTGAATTGGTTTCTTGATTAAAGAGAGGACAACAAATCAGTTTTGGTCAACACACTATAAAAAAGATGTTAAGACTCTAGAAAAAGTGCAGAGAAGAGCAACCAGGATGATTAGGGGACTGGAGGCTGAAATATATGATGAACAGTTGCAAGAGCTGGGCATGGCTAGTCTAGTGAAGAGAAGGACCAGGGGAGACAGGATAGCAGTCTTCCAATATTTGAGGGGCTGCCACAGAGAGGAAGGGGTCAAGCTATTTTCTAAAGTGCCTGTAGGCCAGACAAGGAATAATGGATGGAAACTGAACAAGGAGAGATTTAACCTGGAAATAAGGAGAAACTTTGTGACAGTGAGAACAATCAACCAACAGAACAGCTTTTGCCCTCAGAAGTTGTGGGAGCTTCATCACTTGAGACTTTCAAGAAGAGATTGTGCTGCCATTTGTCGGAAATGGTGTACGGTCTTCCGCTTGGGTTGGGGGTTGGACTAGATGACCTACAATATCCCTTCCAACTCTGATTATCTGTCATGAGAAGAAAGGTATCATGTTATGCAATTTGAGTGTAGACAGATGAAGATGAGACCGTTAGATAGTATCACTGATGCAATGAACATGAATTTGAGCAAACGCCAGGGGTCAGTGGAGGATGTGGGAGGTGGCATGCTGTGGTCCACAGACTCATGTATAGTCAGACACGACTTAACAACTGAACAACAACAATTATATTTGTACCTGCTGCAAAAAAAAAAAAAGTCAGAAGTCATTTCTTCAGCTATCTTACTTTTTTCTTTTTCTTTTGTGATCTTTCATTCTTCTTTTATATTTCCTTTTATCATTGTTCATTTTATATTTCTATAGTTTTTAAGCTTATGTAAAATATTTTTATTTTTAAAAAAAGAATGTTACTTGGCCACTTGATTCCTTGTGGAATAAAATCATTTTGAAGTGTTTAAAAGGAAGTGATGTTTAATGGGGTGCAATGGTTCCTGGAATCCTTATTCAGTTAAGAGCTGACTGTGGCTTCATCTGTGTCCTTGACTTCCCCAGCTTCTATTTCCTGTCTAAGCATCACCTTAATATTGCATTTGTGGGGTATAAGCAGGGATGGGATTTAATCAATGTTACTACCGGTTCAGTGACTACGTTTTGTGCACACATGCATGCTTTGGTTGCATGGGTGTCTGACATGTGCTGTGTGCGCATGTATAAAAGAAACATCCAGCTGTGCCGCCCAGATAACTGATAACTGCCTCACACAGCTGCGCAGCATTTGAAAAGCCTTTTTTTTGGACGAAAAAGTTGGAGTCGACACGACGTGTTTCGTCGACTCCAACTTTTTCGTCCTTTATTTCCTGTCCTAAGAGCTCGGGCAGGCAGGTGGGCCAAACAGGATAATGGATCACGCCCAGTATTTCCTAGTTGAGCCACAGACAAGTACAATGATCTAATACATATCGATTTTACAGAAGATAATGTTGAAAAAGCACTATGCAACCTAAAACCATCTCTATCTATTGGACCGGACGGAATATGTGCCTACTTCTTAAAAAAGCAACCCACTGCCATAGACGAACCTCTAAGCATAACAGTAGCAAATACAGAACAGGTTGGGTGTCTGCAGCTCTTCAGAGCTACCAGTTCTGCAGAGCCGGGCAGAACCGGTAGCACCCCACCCCTGGGTGTAAGTAACCTTTGCAAACCAGGGATGGGCTTCAAATTTTTTAGTAAGGGGCTCTCTGCCCTAATGACTGGCTGGGTGGGCGTGGCTGGGTGGTCATCTTTACTCTCATCTAAACAATTGCAGAAAGTAAAAAATGTCTAGTCTAGTCTTCTCCAAAGCACCTGAAGGCAAGATAAGTTGCAATGGATGGAAGCTAAGGAGAGAACCAAACTAGAACTAAGCAGAAATTTCCTGACAGTTAGAATAATTAACCATTGGAACAACTTGCCTCCAGAAGTTGTGGATGCTCCATCACTGGAGACTTTTAAGAAGAGACTGGACAACCATTTGTCTGGAATGGTATAGGGTTTCCTGCCTATACTATATAGGCTTATATATCCAACCTATAGGGTCGGACTAGATGATCTCCAAGACCTCTTCCTCTCTGTGGCAACCCCTCAAATATTGGAACACTGCTATCGTGTCTCCCCTGGTCCTTCTCTTCACTAGACTAGCCGTGCCCAGTTCCTGCAATTGTTCATCATATGTTTTAGTCTCCAGTCCTCTGATCATCCTGGTTGCTCTTCTCTGCAGTTTTTCTGATTCTGTTCTGTTCTGTTCTGTTCTTTAAAATAAAGGACATTAGGTATCTCCCAATTTTAACTCACACTGACCACCAGAGGGCAGTACATGACTGGTTTACTTCCTGTTAGGACTTGCTAGAAGCTTAGTAAATTCTAGGCTACTCATTTATTTATTTGTTTGTTTTGTTTTTTTTGTCTGTCAAACATATACAAGATAACAAGTATATGTATGAACATAAACATGAACAAAGGAAGTAAATTCAGATAAATGGTGACAGTAAGACAGGGACGTTAGGCACGCTGGTGTGCTTATGCACATCCCCTTAAAGCAGGGGTCCCCAACCACCGGGGCCCGGACCGGTACTGGTCCGTGGATCATTTTGTACCGGGCCGCAAAGAATGAATAACTGTGATTAAAATATATATATAAATATGTTTTTAGTAAAGAAATAGTAAAGAAGCCCTTTACTATTAGGGAAGAATTGATTTTGCCGGTCCTTGAAAACGTGTTTCTGCGTGAAACTGGTCCCTGGTACAAAAAAGGTTGGGGACCACTGCTTTAAAGGACCTCTTAGGAATGGGGTGAGATCCATGGTAGACACTTTGAGGTTGAAGCTGTGAGGTGTTGAGGCAGTAACCACGGGGTCAGGTAGTGAGTTCCAGGCATTGACCACTCTGTCGCTGAAGTCGTGTTTTCTGCAATCGAATTTGGAGTGCTTGAGTTTGTATCGATTGCTTGCCCGTGTATTATTGTGGCTGAAGCTGAAGAAGTCGTTGACTGGCAGGATTGTTATAACGGACAATTTTGTGAACTATGCTTAGATTGGACTGCAGGCAGCATAATTCCAGATTGTCCAAGCCCAACATTTCAAGCCTGGAGGCATAGGGGATACTATTGTGAGTAGAGGAGTAGAATGTTATGCTGGGTAGTTATTCCTGAAGAGTAAAACATAATGAATATTCAGTGCCACTATCCACCCAATGTGAGAATGAGGATAGAAGGGTGGCTTGCAATGAATCTGCCTGAGAAGGTTGTTTCACATGCAACTGAGCAGTGCAAAAATGACAGAAAGGGAGGATCAAGTTCTAGAAGCAATTGTGAGATTGTGTCCCTCAGCCCAGAAAGACACAATGGCAGATTGCCTTTTTAGATTACTTTAAAATGAGATGGAAAAAAAATGTGGTGGATTGATCTGACTGATACATAAACAGATTTCTACATTAAGGACATATTTTTTAATGAAATATAGTATTTTTTAAATTAAATATAGATGGGAAAGTTTATAATTGCTTGTAAACTTGCAATCTAGGAGAATGTAGGAGACACTGTAAACCTTTCAACAAGTAAAAACAGGAGAAATTGAAGGCATTAGACAAAACCTAATCACCGAATCAGTAGTAACACCGGTTAAGTCCCACTCCTGGCTGTATGCAACAAAATTTCATTTCAACGTATGCCAATTAGTGTATATTCAAAGCGACAATAAAGCTATTCAAAGTCTAAGTTCTAAGTCTTCTAATCATTCAAAATGTTTTATGTGTCTCAATGTCTGAACCTGCATTCTTTTCTCTTTTTGAGAGGCCACTTGTTCAAAGCTAAACTTAACAAGGATGTTTCTCTGTAAGGAGTGAACTTTCTAGGTAAATAATGATTTAAAAATACCCCCCATTTCAGGTTAGTTAAATAAATTCAGGTCCTGACATCAAAAAGAGAGAGAAATATACTGTACTTTTCAAAGTGATCTGGTTCCCTCTAGTGGCAAGAACATTCTTGATTTCTTGATTGCATTGGTAGAGCTTTTTAAAATTACAGGTACTCCTCAACTTACAACCACATTTCTGTTGCTAACAGAGACATTTGTTAAGCAAGCCTTTTGTCCCATTGTACAATTTTCCCCTGCCACCGCTTGTTGTGGTTAGCCGGCAGCAGGTGCGAATGGCTGAGGAGAGCGAGGACTCAGATGAGGGGCCAGGACCGTTAGGGAATGGACTGCTGCCTTCAGAGATTGTGGGTTTGGCAGCAGTGAGGAGGAGGTTCCTGAGGAGCCTGTGCCAAGTGTGCGTGCATGCAGGATTGCTCGAAGGAAAGAGCAACTGCAGCATCACTGGTGACTCAGGAGTAAGGCTGCCAGGTAAACCGGGGAGGAAGTTCTTCTATTTTCGGTCGACACTTAGCCTGCAAGAAACGTCCTTCGTTTTTGTAAAACAAACTCATCCTTGTGGACATTACAGTTGGTATTTGAAGACTCTTGTGAAATATTTCTTATCTGTGATTCTTGGCAGCCTCCCACAATTTTGGTGAGGCTTGTGCTTATTAAAGTTAATTAGCTTGCAGCAGCATTTTAACTGGGGATTCGTAAGAATCATTAAAAGGTTTCTGTTCCCTTTGGTTCGTGTTTGTTTTATTAGACAAGGGTTTGGATCATAACACCTCTGTTAAGTGAATCATTGCAGTTGTTAAGTTAGTAACCCGGTTGTTAAGTGAATCTGGCTTCCCCATTGACTTTGCTTGCCAGAAGGTCACAAAAGGGGAATCACACGGCCCAGGAAAGCAGTGACTGTTAGTTGCCAAGTGGCTGAATTTTGATCATGTGACCATGGGGTAACTGCAATGTGAGTTTGTTCTACTTTCCAAAGGGGGTCGTAAGTCTCCTTTTTTAGAGCTGTTATAACTTTGAATAGTCATTAAATGAACTGTTGTAAGTCAAGGACTACTTGTATTTTGGCCTCATATCGCCTGTAATTGTGGTGTAGTTAGACCACGTATAACTGACAAGTTGGATTTTATTATAGATTTTAGTTGTTATTTATTGTATTATGCTAGAATTTTTAATTGTATGTTGACTGAGCATTTTTATTTGTTCTGATCTCTGGTCTAAGACTGTAATAATAAATTGATTGTCCTAATCAGAGGTGGTATTCAGCAGGTTCTGACCAGTTCTGGAGAACCGGTAGCGGAAATTTTGAACAGTTCAGAGTAGTTCAGAGAACCAGGAAATACTGCCTCTGGCTGGCCCCGTGCCCATCTAATTCTCTGCCTCCCAAGTCCCAGATGATTGGCTGGGTCTTCTTTTGTTGCCCTGCATAAGAGAACAGAACTGGAAAGCAGGTTAGTGAAGTGGGGAGGAAATGGAGATTTTGCAGTAACCTTTCCTTGCCACACCCACCAAGCCACACCACACCCACCAAGCCACACCACACCCACCAAGCCACGCCCACATAACCGGTAGTAAAAAAAAATTGAATCCCACCACTGCTCCTAATATTTATCTGTTTTTAAACACGCTAATGGGCATATTGTTTGGGGCATTTTCTGAATTGAGAAATCCTGGATAAGGCATTGTTCGCATGTATCCCAGTTCTCCTTTCGGATTTGTCATACTCCTGGTGGAGACTGACTCAGAGGGAGAGGAGGAACAACTGACAGGGAGTGGAAGTGTGGCTCCAGAAGTTGTAGAGGAGACTGGGGAAGGGCAGAGGTTGGGTGAGCAGTCAGAGGAGGACCCAGGTCCATCCCCTCTCCATCATAGGGCATGCAGGGAGGAAAGGATAAGGGAGAGATGTGGCCTACTGGGGAGGAGCGGGCCTTGATCCTCTTCATGGGCTGCAGGTGTGAGAACTGAATAAGAGTTTGGACCTGTGTACTGGCGAATGCCGGAAACAAAGCATGTTTTATTTTGGTTTGAGGTTATCTTGGTTGATGTCCTTCCAACAAACTGTGCCTTGTTATCTCCTTGAATTTGGTAAATACTTCTCCTGTTCCATTGTGGAAATTTAGTCATTGTAGTTTGTTTGGTTTTTTATTTCACCTCTATCTGCTCATTAAGTTCGGACTGTATTGATTTCTTTTGAAGACTATTATTNTTCTTTTGAAGACTATTATTGAGCACGTTTTATCTCCAACTGAGTATTATTGAACAGTGGGGCCAAGTTGGAGGCATTAAAGGAATTTACGTTTTGGATTTTGTTACATTTGTGTTACACTCTGAGTCATCACAGGATTGGAGGCTCCAAATTCAATAATTTCATGCGAATTGAAGTAATTTCCTACCCCTCTGAAATCAGTGACAAGGCATCATACAGTAATCAATAGTTTATTACTTAGAAATTCTGCTGATCTATTGCAAATCACTTTCCCAATAGACTCTGAAGTATTTGAACAGCTGAGTACCATCCCTGTATTGGTAAAATATATATTCTTTTTTAAAAAAAAAAATCATCTCATTGCTTTCTGTTCTTTTAGTCTACATTTTGGGACTGAGAGAAACAGCTAACAGGCAAGAATGAATCAATCAATCAATCAATCAATCAACAAGTCAATGAATGAATGAATCAATCAACCAAGGAATCAATCAGCCAATGAATGAAGGAATCAATCAATCAATCAATCAAAAAAACAAACAATCAACCAATGAATCAATGAATCAATTAATGGAAGGCAATATCATTTCAGTTTATGGATATATTAATTTCATACATGGTTCAGCTAAGGTAATATGGTAAAGATTAGAAAACATAAAGATAAATTGAAGATTGTGATCTTTATTATTATTACAGGTACTCCTCAAGTTACGACTATAATTGAGCCCAACATTTATGTTGCCACATGAAATATTTGTTAAGTGAATTTGCCCCATTTTATGACCTATCTTGTCACAGTTGTTAAGTGAATCATTTGTCAAATTGGTATCATGATTGTTAAGTGAATCTGGCCTCCCTGTTGACTTTGCTTATCAGACGGTCGCAAAAGGGGATCACGTGACCCTGGGACATTGTGACTGTCATAAATATGAATCCGTTGCCAAGTGTCTGAATGTTGATAAGGATGTTGTAATGTCCGTAAGAGGGAAAAATGGTCAAAAGTCACTGATTTCAATGCTGTTGTAACTTTGAATGATCACTAAATGAACTGTTTGTAAGTCGAGGACTAACTATATTAAGATAACCCTTGGCAGATTAATACCTGCCATAAAGTGAACCAGCTCTTTGTAACTGCAATTCAGATTAACAGATAATCAGAGTTGGAAGGGAACTTGTGGGTCATCTAGTTCAACCCCCCACCAAGCAGGAGACCCTACACCATTTCTGACAAATGGCATCCAATCTCTTCTTGAAAGTCTCAAGTGATGGCACTCCCACAACTTCCGAGGGCAAGCTGTTCCATTTGTTGATTGTACTCACTGTCAGAAAGTTTCTCTTTAAGCCCATGTCACACTGCACCAACGGATGGAAAGAGGATGTACAACAGAGAGAAACATTTGCCATCCGTTCATGAACAAGATGCTTCCGTTCTGTACTCACTGCCTCTGTTTTTCATCCTCTCTATCCGTCCAGCACCCATTGACTGAGATTCCATCCGCTCAAAAGGTTTTGAGCTGCTCAAAACTTTTTGAGCGGAAAATGTATCCAACGCTCTGCATCCGCAACGCATACGGGAACATCCGTTCTACATCGTCGTCATCCGTTATGGCATCCGCTATATCGCTAGGCACTCTGCTGCACACAACTGCAACAACTCAAATTCCGCTCCAGTGGAAAACGCGACACAAGGCAGGAAGCGAACGGACGCAGAAGAACACAAAAGCCGTTAGTAGCACGGACGGAGAAAGATGAAAGCGCGATGCAGCTCGCATACAAAAGCCATTAAACGAAAAAAACGTTCGTGAGAGGGACGTATCTTCGGATATTTAGGATATTCCGCAGGATGCCTAGAGGATGCAAAAGGGACACCGAGCGGAAAACCTATATTTCCTATTAAAAAGGGGGAGGAACTCACCGTGGGATCTCACTTTCAGTCCAGCAGCACTGTGGTGCCAGACCTCTTCAGCCTGTCATCTTTGGCTCTTGCTCTTCTCACAGCATACCAGTCATCTCCACCATGGATCGTAACACACTCTTTTGGTAGCCACCATCGTTTCTGCAACGTGCAAAGCCATCTACTGGCTCTTTCACCTTTCTACGGCGAAAAAGGAGGCAGCCAAGAAGTGTCTTGGGTCCGAAGATGGATCGGAGAAGAGCAGAGTACGGGACTGTTTACAAAAGCTGATCGTGGAGCTGCAGGAACGAAGACCCTCGTGCATTCCAGAACTTGCATGAGGATGGCCTCCAGCCATGTTTGACGAAATTGTTGGAGTGGCTGAGACCCAGGTTGACCAAGCAGAGCACCAACTTCCAGCCCAGCCTGGACCCTGCGGCTCAAGGTGCACTCACTCTGCGCCAACCTGGCCTCAGGACACATACAGGAAACATCAGTCATGGCTGGTGGGTGCCACACAACACCAACAGCATTGTGAGGTCAGAGAAGTGGTGCAGGCCATCATGCGAAAGAATATCGTGGAGGAGCTCCTCCAGTGCCCCTCCACTGAAGAGACTGGAAGAAAGTCTTGCAGAGCAGTGCTGTATTCAAGAGTGCGACGTCCCCCACACCGTTGGAGCTCATAGATGGAAGCCCACGTGGCCGGCAAAGCTCCAGTCAACCAGGGGTCCACTTATTTCAACTCCAAGGGCTTCTCAGCATCATCCTCTTTGCCATGGTCGATGCTGACTACAAGTTCATGTACATCGATGCTTTCAGGCAACGGGTCAGCTTCAGATGCCCTTGAGTTGGAAATAAGTGGACCCTGAGTTGACTGGAGCTTTGCAGGCCACGTGCTTCCCATCTATGGCTCCAACGGTGTGGGGGAAGCTTCCACTTCTGGATACCACTGCTCTGCAACTTTTTCCAGCCTTCTCAGTGGGGGCACTGGAGGAGCCTCCTCCAGATATTCTTCGATGATGGCCTGCACCACTTCTCTGACCACAATGCTGATGGTGTGTGTGGCACCCACAGCCATACTGCATGTTCCTGTATGTGGTCCCTGAGGCCAGGTGGCGCGGAGTGAGTGCCCACCTTGAGCCAGCGGTCCAGGCTGGGCTGGAAGTTGGTGCTCTGCTTGGTCAACCTGGGTCTCAGCCACTCCACAAATTTCGTCAAACATGGCTGGAGGCATCCTCATGAAGTCTGGAATGCACGAGGCGTCTTCGTTCCTCAGCTCCACCATCAGCTTGTTGTACAGTCCGTTACTCTGCTCTTCTCCCGATCATCTTCGGACCCAGACACTTCTTGGCTGCCTCCTTTTCTTCCCGTAGAACAGGTGAAAGAGCCAGTAGATGCTTTGCACTGTTGCAGAACGAGGTGGTGGCTACCAAAAGGAGCTGTGTTACGATCCATGGTGGAGATGACTGGATGCTGTGGAAGAGCAAGAGCCAGATGAAGGCTGAAGAGGTCTGCCACCACAGTGCTGCTGGACTGAAAGTGAGATCCAGGTGAGTTCCTCCCCCTTTTTATAGGAATATAGGTTTTCCGCTCGGTTGTCCCTTTGCATCCTCTAGGCATCCTGCGGATATCCTAAATATCGAGATACGTCCCCTCTTCCGAACGTTTTTTCCGTTTAATGCTTGTATGCGAGCTGCATCCGCTTTTCATCCTTTCTCCGTCCGTGCTACTACGCTTTGTGTCCATTCTGCGTCCGTTTCGCTTCCTCCCTGTGTCCGTTTTCCACTGGAGCGGATTTGAGTTGTGCAGTTGTGCAGCAGATGCCTAGCGGATATAGCGGATGCATAACGGATGACGACGGATGTAGAACGGATGTTCCCCGTATGCGTTGCGGATGCAGAACGGACGCGTTGGATACATTTTCCGCCTCAAAGTTTGAGCAGCTCAAACCTTTTGAGCGATGGAATCTCAGTCAATGGGTGCTGAACGGATAGAGAGGATGAAAAACAGAGGCAGTGAGTACAGAACGGAGCATCTTGTTCACGAAACGGATGGCATGTTTCTCTCTGTTGTACATCTCTTTCCATCCGTTGGTGCAGTGTGACATGGCTTAAAGAGAAACTTTCTGACAGTGAGTACAATCAACAAATGGAACAGCTTGCCCTCGGAGTTGTGGGAGTGCCATTCACTTGAGACTTTCAAGAAGAGATTGGATGCCATTTGTCAGAAATGGTGTAGGGTCTCCTGCTTGGTGGGGGATTGAACTAGATGACCCACCAAGTTCCCTTCCAACTCTGATTATCTGTTAATCTAATTGCAGTTACCAAAGAGCTGTTCACTTTATGGCAGGTATTAATTCTGCCAAGGGTTATCTTAATATAGTTGTCCGACTTACAAACAGTTCATTTAAGTGATCATTCAAAGTTACAACAGCATTGAAAATCAGTGACTTTTGACCATTTTTCCCTCTTACGGACATTACAACATCCTTATCAACATTCAGACACTTGACAACGGATTCATATTTATTGACAGTCACAATGTCCCAGGGTTCCGTGATCCCCTTTTGCGACCGTCTGATAAGCAAAGTCAACAGGGAGGCCGGATTCACTTAACAATCATGATACCAATTGACAAATGATTCACTTAACAACTGTGACAAGATAGGTCATAAAATGGGGCAAATTCACTTAACAAATATTTCATGTGGCAACATAAATGTTGGGCTCAAATTATAGTCGTACTTGAGGAGTACCTGTAATAATTAATAAAGATCACAATCTTCAATTTATCTTTATGTTTTCTAATCTTTACCATATTACCTTAGCTGAACCATGTATGAAATTAATTATATCCATAAACTGAAATGATATTGCCTTCCATTAAGTGATTCATTGATTCATTGGTTGATTGTTTGTTTTTTTGATTGATTTGATTGATTGATCCTTCATTCATTGGTTGATTGATTCCTTGGTTGATTGATTCATTCATTCATTGACTGTTTGATTGATTGATTGATTGATTGATTCATTCTTGCCTGTTAGCTGTTTCTCTCAGTCCCAAAATGTAGGACTAAAAGAACAGAAAGCAATGAGATGATTTTTTTTTTAAAAAGATAATAATTTACCAATACAGGGATGGTTACTCAGTGTTCAAATACTTCAGAGTCTATTGGAAAGTGATTTGCAATAGATCAGCAGAATTTCTAAGTAATAAACTATTGATTACTGTATTGTGCCTTGTCACTGATTTCAGAGGGTAGGAAATTACTTCAATTCGCATGAAATTATTGAATTTGGGAGCCTCCAATCCTGTGATGACTCAGAGTGTAACACAAATGTAACAAAATCCAAAACGTAAATTCCTTTAATGCCTCAACTTGGCCCCACTGTTCAATAATACTCAGTTGGAGATAAAACGTGCTCAATAATAGTCTTCAAAAGAAATCAATACAGTCCGAACTTAATGAGCAGATAGAGGTGAAATAAAAAACCAAACAAACTACAATGACTAAATTTCCACAAGGAACAGGAGAAGTATTTACCAAATTCAAGGAATAACAAGGCACAGTTTGTTGGAAGGACATCAACCAGATAACCTCAAACCAAAATAAAACATGCTTTGTTTCCAGCATTCGCCATACACAGGTCCAAAACTCTTTTCAGTTCTCACACCTGCAGCCCATGAAGAGGATCAAATAAGGCCCGCTCCTCCCCAGTAGGCCACATCTCTCCCTTATCCTTTCCTCCCTGCATGCCCTATGATGGAGAGGGGATGGACCTGGTCCTCCTCTGACTGCTCACCCAACCTCTGCCCTTCCCCAGTTCTCCTCTACAACCTTCTGGAGCCACACTTCCACTCCCTGTCAGTTGTTCCTCCTCTCCCTCTGAGTCAGTCTCCACCAGGAGTATGACAAATCCGAAAGGAGAACTGGGATACATGCGAACAATGCCTTATCCAGGATTTCTCAATTCAGAAAATGCCCCAAACAATATGCCCATTAGCGTGTTTAAAAACAGATAAATATTAGGAGCAGTGGTGGGATTCAATTTTTTTTTTTACTACCGGTTATGTGGGCCGTGGCTTGCGTGGGTTGTGGTGTGGCTTGGTGGGTGTGGTGTGGCTGTGGGTGTGGCAAGGAAAGGTTACTGCAAAATCTCCATTTCCTCCCCCTTCACTAACCTGCTTTCCAGTTCTGTTCTCTTATGCAGGGCAACAAAAGAAGACCCAGCCAATCATCTGGGACTTGGGAGCAGAGAATTAGAATGGCACGCGGGCCAGCCAGAGGCAGTATTCCTGTTCTCTGAACTACTCTGAACTGTTCAAAATTTCCGCTACCGGTTCTCCAGGAACTGGTCAGAACCTGCTGATACCACCTCTGATTAGGACAATCAATTTATTATACAGTCTTAGACCAGAGATCAGAACAAATAAAAATGCTCAGTCAACATACAATTAAAAATTCTAGCATAATACAATAAATAACAACTAAAATCTATAATAAAATCCAACTTGTCAGTTATACGGTCTAACTACACCACAAATTACAGGCGATATGAGGCCAAAATACAAGTAGTCCTTGACTTTACAACAGTTCATTTATATGACTATTCAAGTTATAACAGCTCTCTAAAAAAGGAGACTTACGACCCCCTTGGAAAGTAGAACAAACTCAACATTGCAGTTACCCCATGTCACATGATCAAAATTCAGCACTTGGCAACTAAACAGTCACTGCTTTCCTGGGCCGTGTGATTCCCCTTTTGTGACCTTCTGGCAAGCAAAGTCAATGGGGAAGCCAGATTCACTTACAACCGGGTTACTAACTTAACAACTGCAATGATTCACTTAACAGAGGTGTTATGATCCAAACCCTTGTCTAATAAAACAAACACGAACCAAAAGGAACAGAAACCTTTAATGATTCTTACGAATCCCCAGTTAAAATGCTGCTGCAAGCTAATTAACTTTAATAAGCACAAGCCTCACCAAATTGTGGAGCTGCCAAGAATCACAGATAAGAAATATTTCACAAGAGTCTTCAAATACCAACTGTAATGTCCACAAGGATGAGTTTCAAAATGTTTTTGCTTCCTGCCAAGAACGTCTCCGATTCACAGCTGGCTTTTATCTTCTTGAAGGAGGGGCCATTACCTGGCAGCCTTACTCCTGAGTCACCAGTGATGCTGCAGTTGCTCTTTCCTTCGAGCAATCCTGGCATGCACGCACACTTGGCACAGGCTCCTCAGGAACCTCCTCCTCACTGCTGCCAAACCACAATCTCTGAAAGCAGCAGTCCATTCCCTAACGGTCCTGGCCCCTCATCTGAGTCCTCGCTCTCCTCCAGCCATTCGCACCTGCTGCCGGCTAACCACAACAAGCGGTGGCAGGGGAAAATTGTACAATGGGACAAAAGGCTTGCTAACAAATGTCTCTGTTAGCAACAGAAATGTGGTTTGTAAGTTGAGGAGTACCTGTAATTTTAAAAAGCTCTACCAATGCAAATCAAGAAATCAAGAATGTTCTTGCCACTAGAGGGAACCAGATCACTTTGAAAAAGTACAGTATATTTCTCTCTCTTTTGATTGTCAGGACCTGAATTTATTTAACTAACCTGAAAATGGGGGGTATTTTTAAATCATTATTTACCTAGAAAGTTCCACTCCTTACAGAGAACATCCTTGTTAAGTTTAGCTTTGAACAAGTGGCCTCTCAAAAAGAGAAAAGAATGCAGGTTCAGACATTGAGACACATAAAAACATTTGAATGTTAGAAGACTTAGAACTTAGACTTTGATAGCTTTATTGTCGCTTGAATATACACTAATTGGATACGTTTGAAATGAAATTTGTTGCATACAGCCAGGAGTGGGACTTAACGGTGTTACTACTGATTCGGTGATTAGGTTTTTGTCTAATGGCCTTCAATTTCTCCTGTTTTACTTGTTGAAAGGTTTACAGTGTCTCCTACATTCTCCTAGATTGCAAGTTTACAAGCAATTTATAAACTTTCCCATCTATATTTAATTTAAAAAATACTATATTTCATTAAAAATATGTCCTTAATGTAGAAACTTGTTTATGTATCAGTCAGATCAATCCACCACATTTTTCCATCTCATTTTAAAGTAATCTAAAAAGGCAATCTGCCATGTGTCTTTCTGGGCTGAGGGACACAATCTCAACATTGCTTCTAGAACTTGATCCTCCCTTTCTGTCATTTTTGCACTGCTCAGTTCATGTGAAACAACCTTCTCAGGCAGATCATTGCAAGCCACCCTTCTATCCTCATTCTCACATTGGGTGGATAGTGGCACTGAATATTCATTATGTTTTACTCTTCAGGAAAAACTACCCAGCATACATTCTACTCCTCTACTCACAATAGTATCCCCTATTGCCTCCAGGCTTGAAATGTTGGGCTTGGACAATCTGGAATTATGCTGCCTGCAGTCCAATCTAAGCATAGTTCACAAAATTGTCCGTTATAAACAATCCTGCCAGTCAACGACTTCTTCAGCTTCAGCCACAATAATACACGGGCAAGCAATCGATACAAACTCAAGCACTCCAAATTCGATTGCAGAAAACACGACTTCAGCGACAGAGTGGTCAATGCCTGGAACTCACTACTGACCCCGTGGTTACTGCCTCAACACCTCACAGCTTCAACCTCAAAGTGTCTACCATGGATCTCACCCCATTCCTAAGAGGTCCTTTAAAGCAGTGGTCCCAACCTTTTTTGTACCAGGGACCAGTTTCACGCAGAAACACGTTTTCAAGGACTGCAAAAATCATTCTTCCTAATAGTAAAGGGCTTCTTTACTATTTCTTTTACTAAAAACATATTTATATATATATTTTAATCACAGTTATTCATTCTTTGCGGCCCGGTACAAAATGATCCACGGACCAGTACCGGTCCGGCCCCGTGGTTGGGGACCCCTGCTTTAAGGGGATGTGCATAAGCACACCAGCGTGCCTAACGTCCCTGTCTTACTGTCACCATTTATCTGAATTTACTTCCTTGTTCATGTGTTTATGTTCATACATATACTGTTATCTTGTATATGTTTGACAGACAAAAAAAACAAAACAAACAAATAAATAAATGAGTAGCCTAGAATTTACTAAGCTTCTAGCAAGTCCTAACAGGAAGTAAACCAGTCATGTACTGCCCTCTGGTGGTCAGTGTGAGTTAAAATTGGGAGATACCTAATGTCCTTTATTTTTAAAGAACAGAACAGAACAGAACAGAATCAGAAAACTGCAGAGAAGAGCAACCAGGATGATCAGAGGACTGGAGACTAAAACATTATGATGACAATTGCAGGAACTGGGCACGGCTAGGTCTAGTGAAGAGAAGGACCAGGGAGACACGATAGCAGTGTTCCAATATTTGAGGCGTTGCCAAATCTCTCTCC
>BHFT01015055.1:22459-41772 GCA_004320025.1 Laticauda laticaudata | reverse complement strand
AACTGACTGATTTACTTGTGAATGACTTTGGACTGCCTATTTTGAACTTTGCTTAAACCTTTCTGGAAGTAAAAACCTTCATTTATTGTACAGTCTATGTACTGTATGTGTATTATTCAAACACTACTCTCCAATACGTCTCCCTGTATGTGCTCATTCTCCTAACGGGGAATGACCTCAACAACCTCTGATCTAGTTGGATCAGATGCTGGTCAGTGAGAATTCTGGGAGTTAGAATACACCCATCTCAAAGCATGCTGGCTGGGGAATTCTGGGAGCTGAAGTCCACTCATCTTGGAAGTTCCAAATTTCAAAAAACACTGTCTTCTGCCCTTTACATGAGGTTTTGTTCTTCCAGACTAGCATTTAGAACAGTTCATGTCCCCAAACCTCAGCCAGTAATCCCTGCTGGGACACCCTCCAAAAGGAAACTGAGATCACATCTGCCCTTTTTCTTTTGAACCTGTGGGAGTAATGCATACAGTCCTACAAACATCTGTTTTGCCCAGATCTATTTTTTTTTTTAAAAAGCAGCTCCTTTGAACAGGTGCTTTCCAGAGGCACTGAAATTAAGAGAATAAATCAAAATAATAGGGCTGGAAGGGGCCTTTGAGATCTTCTAATCCAGCGCCCTGCTTCAGGCAGGAAAACCTATAGCATTTTGGACAAATGGCTGTCCAGTTTCTTCTTAAAATCCTCCAGTGATGAAGCAGCCACAATTTCTGGTGGCAAGTAGTTCCCCTGGTTAATTTCTCATTTCTCCTTAATTCCAGGTTGCTTCTCTCCTTCATTAGTTTCCATCCACTGTTTCTTCTGCTGCCTTCTGGTGGTTTGGAAAATATTTTGACCCCCTTCTTCTCTGGGGCGGCCCCTCAAATATTGGAAGACTGCTATCATGTCCTTCCAAGTGCTTCTTTTCATTAGATTAGACAAGATCCAATTCTTGCAACTGTTCTTTGTATGTTTTAGCTTCCAGTCCAGAGGTGGGATTCAGCAGCTTCTGATTGGTCCTAGAGAACCGGTAGCAGAAATTTTGAGTCGTTCGGACAACCAGCCAATCCCACCTCTGACTGGCCCCATCCCCATCGATACTCCACCTCCCAAGTCCCAGATGATCGGCTGGGTCTTCTTTGATTGCCCTGCACAGAATGGAGCTGGAAAGCAGGCTAGTGGGGTGGGGAGGAAATGGGGATTCTGCAGTAACCTTCCCTGCCACACCCACCAAGCCACGCCATGCCCACCAAGCCACGCCCACAGAACTGGTAATAACAAAAATTTGAACCCCACCACTGTTCTAGTCCCTTAATTGTCTTCAACCATGCTGGCTGGGGATCATGGACAGGAGAGTCATTCCCATCTGCTGGTTGTACCAACCCATTCTTTTTAAACCATCCGCTCCACAAAGGCATAATGAATGTGATGAGAAAAACTAACCGCCACTGGAGGGAGGGGGAGGAGGACCAAGAGAGGAAGGAAGCTCTGGTCATCCCAGGTCACCCAAGTGGCTCAAAGAAATGCTTTCATGAGCTACAAAGGAACGACAACAAAGCCCTCGCAGAGTCTTGGAGAGCTTTCCTTCCCATCAACAGGATGTTACGGCACAGGGAAAGGCCAACCAGGGTGACCGCAGCAGCTTGTCCTCGCAAGTCCTTTGAAAAGGGCCATGCTCACAAAAAGCATCCAATCAGCATCCCAGCACAGAAAGACAAGTTCAGGCAAGGAAAGAAATCTCCATCACCCCATTCCAACATTTACTGATCTCTCTCTCTCTCTCTTAAATGCCTCTATGGTACTTCAGTTGTTCAGAGATAGATGGGATGCCTAGAGAAGTCCTGTTCTAATAGGGTTTTGGCTACCTAGCTGCAATCTGTCAGTCAGTTTCCATCTACCTAGAGATAGGTAGGTCTCCCTCATCTATCTCTCTATCACCTCTCTGTCTTTGTCCGTCTATCCATCATCTCTCTCTCTCTCTGTGTCCATCCATTACCTATCTAACCACCCATCTACCTATCCATCTACATATCTATCCATCTCTCTATCTGTCCACCCATCTTCCACTCACCCACCCACCTGTCTATCCATCCATCTGCCCATCCATTCATCATCTTGTCATCCATCCATTACCCTCTCATCCATCTTCTTCTCTTATCCATCCATCCATCATCTTCTCTCATCCATTTGTCCATCTATCCATCCATCCATTATATTCTCCCATCCATCCATCCATCCATCCATCCATCCTCTTCTTTCATCTATCTGTCCTTCCGTCCTTCCATCATCTTTTCTCATCCATCTGTCCTTCCATCGATCCATCATCTTCTCATCCATCCATCCATCCTGTTCTCTCATCTATCCATTCTTCTATCGATCCATCTAGTCTCATCCATCCATCCTCTTCTCTTATCCATCTGTCCTTCCATCGATTCATCCTCTTCCATCCATCCCATTCTCATCCATCTGTCCATCCTTCATCTTTTCCCATCCATCAATCCATCCCCCCACCCTTCATTTTTCATCTTTCTCATTTCATCTCTCATTCCCCCCCAATATCTCATCTCTCACTCCCCACCCCCTTATCTCATATCCTCTCTCTCTCTCTCTGTCTCACATAGCACTGGTGGACGTACCTTGACTTGGTTCTTAAAAGCCTTGGAGACATTCTCCATCCCTCCCGTCTTCTACAAAATGGAGCACCCAGAGGCTTGGAGACCCAGAATAAAATTGACCTGTAATTCCTCCCCCCATCCCTTAAGCAGTCAAATTATTTCCACCAGCCTCCTGAACATGCGTGGGTGGGAAGACTTCAAAATTCTGGACAAAAGGACTCTTTGAGGCTTTGTACCTTCACCTTTGTACCCTTCACAGGAGCCAAAACCCCCTCCATTAAAAATCATATGGGGGATGTGATGGGACGACAAAGAGAAATTGCTCACCTGAAGAGCTTCGGCCCCTTATTTCATGCCCTTGCAGCTGCCCACAACAGCAATGCCCAAGTTGCTCAGGTATGGCACCAACTGAGGAAAAGGAAATAGTGAAATTGTTGGGTTTTTTTTCCTCCAAGAACGGAATTACAGGTACCCCTTGACTTACAACCATAACTGAGCCCAAGATTTCTGATTTGTAAAAGTGAATTTTAAGACATTTCCTGCCACAGCTGTAAAGTGAATCACGGCAGTAGTTACGTTTGTCACCCGATTGTTGAGTGACTCTGGCTTCCTCATTGACTTTGCACTCTTTCTGCACCAACTCAGGAAGCTCAAACTGCCCAAGGAGCTGCTGATCCAGTTCTACAGAGGAATGATTGAGTCTGTCATCATGCATTCTCTATAACAGTCTGTTTGGTTCTGTAACCCAGCAGGACAGACACAGATCAGTGGGATAATTAGGGACTGCCAGAGAAAAGCAATGGCTTACCAACCTGCCTTCCATCGGAGGAACCTGCTGTCAACTAAAAAGATATTCCTTTGTGTTTTTTTTAGTGCCCAGAAAAGAAGTGGGTTATACTATATTTGAAACCCTATGATATCAACTCAGCAGCCAAAGTTATTGGAGAAATAAGAAGTTATGGAGAGCCATGAGGATGACTCTTGGCAGATGGAGGTGTCCTAATTTGGAAAGTCACATCCAGGTGGTGGAGAGAAAGACCAGGGTTAAGGGGAAATGACTTATGAGGTGATTTAGTACCCAACTGCATAGGTGTCCGCTTTTGCGCCAACATGGCCAATTTCCTAATAAACCAATATTACTTTTTCTGAGATAGCCGGCTAGAGGGACTTTGTGCTTTGAATGAGGGGATTTACTGGAGCCCACCTGACAACCTGATCATCCCGCATGAAAGTCCCAAAAAGTGGGCGTGAATATCTACAGATGCACCTCACATCCCGGACGATAAACCTGTAATTCAACTTCCTCCCCCTCTAACGGATGCTACAGAGCAGCGATTGGCCAAAACGTTTGTTGTGTGTACAGAAAGTGTGCAACATGCAATGTGCCGGCCCCCTGCATCAATGCATGCCACAACCCCCCCCTGCATTAGATATGCAACCTCACATGAGACGTCCCCCAAAATCTGATTTTCCGTGGTCTCCATCTGAGGCTGTTTTTTGCCCTCCAGGGGGCCTTGGAGGGAAGCCTCTTCAACCTTATGGAGGACGAAAAAACAGGACCTATTATTGAACATTACCTGCTTTCCTGTAATATGTTTTATTCTCCAGAGCCCCCCCCCCCCCCGAAGGGTGGTTGAAAAATGGCCCTAAAATGGCAAAAACTCCAACTGGGAGGTGCTGCAATGATGGCAGTGGCAGTGTTAAGTTTTGGCTGAGGGCTTGCGTCTTGCCCCCTCACAAATGGGGCTCTGCGTGCCGCCTGTATTCGCCAAAGAAAAAGAGGGGCTGTAAGAATATCTACAGGAACCCCTCACATCCACACGACATAAAACTGTTTCAACTCCTATCCCGCAAAAACAACGCCCGATAGAGCCCTGCACACCAGACACAACTAGACACAAGGACAGTTGTTTCTCACCACCAACGCGATGCACCGTCGGAAAGCCAAATAATTTCCCTCCCACGCAATTTGCAAAGTTTGACTCTATTACTATTAATCTTCTCATCACTTCCTAATCACCCCCATCCCCTCCCACTTGTGATTGTATGACTGATAACCTTTTGTCAGCATGTATCCTAGGAAATATTACATTTTCCTGCGTATTATTTGATTTGCTTATTGTACCCTATGACTTTATTATTAAGCGTTGCACCTCCTGGATTCTTGACTCGATGAAATGTATCTTTTTTTTTATGAACACTGGAGAAGCATTGCCACCAAGGACAGTTGCGACAGCGTTGAGGGAATTATATTGTTTAGCAGAGGTGTGATGGCGTTCGGGGAAAAAATTGTGTCCTTGTGTCTAGTTGTTCTGTGTGCAGGGCTCTATAGCGTCGTTTTGAGGAAGGAGGTGAAACAGTTTATGTCCAGGATTTGAGGGCGTCTGTAATATTTTTACAGCCCTCTTTTTGATTCGTATAGTATACAGATCCTTGATTGAGGCAGGTTTGGTTGGTAATTTGTTTTTTCTGCAGTCCTAATTACTCTCTGAAGTCTTGTGTTGCTGTTGGGTTGCAGAACCAAGAGACCGTTTATAGAGGTGCAGATGACAGACTCAATCATTCCTCTGTAGAACTGGATCAGCAGCTCCTTGGGCAGTTTGAGCTTTCAACTTATCAACTCCAGCGATTCGCTGAACAACGGTGGCAAGAAAAGGTCTAACATGGGGCAAAACTCCCTTTAACAAATGTCTCCCTTAAAAATGGACGTTTTGGGGCTCAATTGTGGCTGTAAGTTGAGTCCAAAGAGGTGCAGGGGCCTGCAGAAGTGGCCTGGGTTTTAAATCACGATTCTCAGGCTTGTGTTGTATGGGGGCTCACCTAGTGGCGAAGGGGAATATGGCCTCGAAGAGCCTGTGGACAGTCTGCGGCCAATGGTCTGAACAGTGTCAGCCGGCACCGGGGAGCCGGAGCCGGTCTTGAGGAAGCCCAAAGGACTGGTGTTTGACCGCCGCACTGCCCCAGATCTGAAAGCAAAAGAGAAAAAGTTTAATAAAAGAAAGCTAAGACATCTAGGAAATAACACAGTGAAAAATTGTATTTGTTGCTCTATTGAAATAACTGCCCATGTGGCAACCTTCCGACATGAGGGCAATCTTGAAATGTTTCATTGATTTCAGGACCATTTCCCTATTTACAGCAGGTATATTTGTATACACACATATAAAATATAATTTTATATCTATATATCCATATCTAAATGTATATGCAGGAATACACACACACAAACACACACACACACACAGAGAGAGTTTGGTCTAATGGTTAAGGCACAAGGCTAGGAAGCTGACGAGCTCAAGTTCAACTCCTGTCTTAGCCATGAAAGCCAGCTGTGTAACTTTGGACCAAGCACTAGACAGCAAGACAGACAGGTACATTGTCTTACACATAACAACTGCTGCTAGGATTACATATGCACAGTACTGGAAACAGGGAGATATACCACAAGAGGGAGCAGTGATAAGAAAAATTCTAGACTGCCTGGAAATGGACAGGCTGAGTAAAGGATAGAGAGGAAACTGTGCATTGTTCAGTCTGGGACGCCTGGTATATATGGTTTGACAATAGAAAGAAAAGTAATATTGTAACTAATTAAAGAATATGAAGCTATATGTACTGAATGTAGAAGTAATAGAAAATGTATTATGTAACAAGTGATATAGATAAGGAGTAAGGAATAGAGAATTAACAGAAAAATATGTAATAATCCTACTGCAATTGAAAATTAAATAGAGTATATGCACATGTGATATATAGTAGTTAGATTATTGTTATTAAACTAGAATGTGATAATTATACAGTGATTATATTATGATAAATTTTGATTATGGATTAAAGGGGAATAAATTGAGGAATAAAAGGGTGGCACACTCTGATACTTAAAGGGGGAAATTTTGGGGAATTATTATAGATTTAAGATGGAATTTATTGAATAATGAAACAAGTATATTACAAAATTGCAAATGTGACAGATAAAAGTAGAAAGGTATAATGAATTTAGAATTAAAAAATAAGAATGTTAAGACTATAGAATAAGATTTGAGAACATTTATAGAAAAAGGAGTTAAGATAAGATATAAACTGAAAATGGATTTAATAAGTGAAAAGAAAATAAGAATAGTGGAGAAAATTTACTGGAAAATGGAAGTAATGATATGATATAGAATTGAATGTGAAAGATAAATATGTACTATGGTATTGAAGTGTAAACCTGGAACCACGTTCACTGAAAGAGATGTTTTGAAAATATAAAATAATAAACATTTATTACAAAAAAAGAAGAAAATTAAGTAGAGGAATATGGTTAAGAAATGCTAATGATATCTTCAATGTTGTTGCAATGTTTTTTTTATGTTTTTAAATTGTTGGAAAAACTGAATAAAATTTATAAAAAAACTGTTTCATACTTATAGCCGTTGTGTTTGATCCTCTTTTGCGACCTTCTGACAAGCAAAGTCAGTGGGGAAGCCAGATTCACTTCACAATGTGATTACTAACTTATCCACTGCAGGGATTCACTTAAACTGTGACAAGAAAGGGCAAAACTCACTTAAGAAATGTCTCACTTAAAAACCTAAAATGTTAAGCTCAATTGTGGTCATTAGGTGAGGACTAACTGTATCTGATTTTGGCTGGGGAAGCCAGCCAAATGCAGGTAATCCTCAAGTTACAACAGTTTAGTTTAGTGACCGTTCAAAGTTACCAAGGCGCTGAAAATAATGACTTCATGACCGTTTTTCACACTTACAGTTGTTGCAGCATCCCGGTGGTCACGTGATCAAAATTCAGACACTTGGCCACTGACTCATACTTATGACGGTCTCATATTTATGTGTCCCGGGGTCATGCAATCCCACTTTTGCAATCTTTCAATAAGCAAAGTCCACAGGGGAACAAGATTCACTTAACAACCAAGTTACCAACTGCGGTGTGTCAACTCATGAAATATTTTTCTTTTTTTAAAAATAAACTTTATTAGGCTTTTGTATATTTTAAAAATAAAACAAAAAATAAATATCATGACATTAACAGTTTTGTGACATCCATCTCATCCATTTCTATCTTTTGTGTACATTTTCAAATATATACAATTTTGTGCGTATATATTTAATTTACATTTAATCTGTAAGTTGCTTATCTTTAATTCCTTCATTTTCTATCTGTCTTAATTCAATCCGATTATATCATTTCCCCCAAATTCTACAGTATTAACGGCTGCTAGAATAGCTTATGCTGAATGCTGGAAGCACAACTGTATACTATCGGGTGAACTGATTATTCAAAAAATAATGACGTGCTAAAATGGACAAATTGGCTTTAATGATACAAGAGAGGAGTCTGAATACTAATTCCTAAAATATTTCTATGGTCTCTTTAGAGTTGCCAACAGAAAGTGGGGGGGGGAAGGGGTTTGAAAGAGCAGTGCAGCAGCTTGGAAAGTGCATTCCATACATAGTTTTACGGAGATAGTAACTAGGTGACTGAAGTTTCTGCCACGCAAAATTCTAACTGGAGAACATGATTGATGACTCTTGGCTATGGATGAGTTCCATTGGAGAATATGAATTACAATACGCCCAGGGGATGGGGGAAAACCAGGGTCAAGGGTGACAATGTGTCTCAGAGTCAGCTACACCCAGGCAATGCCGATATGTTAACTCCCAATAAATCCTTTTGAAGTTTGGCTCAAGACTCATTACTTAATTGGGGGTAACTGCCGGAATCCTGACAAATAGTTCATTTAGTGACCCTTCAAAGTTACAAAGACACTGAAAAACATGACTATGACCATTTTTCAGAGTTACAAAATTCAAAATTTCAATTTCAAAATTCAGACGCTTGGCAACAGACTCCTATTTATGATGGTTGCAGTGTCCTGAGGTCAATTGATCTCCTTTTGCGACCTTCTGACAAGCGAAGTCAACGAGGAAAACCAGGATAGGGGAAAACCAGGGTCAAGGGTGATAATGAATTATGGGTTTCAGAGTCGGCTACACTCAGGCAATGCCGGCATGTTAACTCCCAATAATTCCTTTTGAAGTTTTGGAAGTTTGGCTTGAGACTCATGATTTAAATGGGGGTAACTGTTGTGATCCTGACACGGTGATTCACTTTAACACCCATGGCAAGTCGTAAAAAGAAGATAAACTCAACTAACACTTAACACTTGCTTGGCAACAAAAATTCTGGGCTCAATTGGGGTTGTAAATCGAGAAACACCTATACCAGTGTGATAAGTGGGGAGGAGATCGTGGGATCAGCCAAAGACCCAGAGAGAAAGGAGGTCTTACCTTGGTGACCCATGAGGGTTTGACCCCAGGCTGGTGGCCGACGTCAGGTTCTGCTCTATGAGCTGGTAGTTCCGTAGCTGAGTAGGGACTGGGATGGGCACCGTTTCGCTCCGGGGGGAGACAGAAGGCTGGCACTGCCTGGAGATAGAATAGAATAACAGAGTTGGAAGGGACCTTGGAGATCTTCTAGTCCAACCCCCTGCCTAGGCAGGAAACCCTACACCACTTCAGACAANACTTCAGACAAATGGTTATCCAACATCTTCTTAAGTGTTGGAGCATTCACAACTTCCAGTGGCAAGCTGTTCCACTGATTCATCACTCTAACTCTCAGGAAATTTCTCCTTAGTTCTAAGTTGTTTCTCTTTAGTTTAGTTTAGTCACCTGAAATCTTCTCCATCACAATAGAGCTGGAAGGAACCCTGGAGGTCTTCTAGTCCAACCCCCTTGCTCAAGCAGGAGACCCTGTATCATTTCAGACAAGTGACTGTCTGGTCTCTTCTTAAAAACCTGCAGTGATGAAGCACCCATAACTTCTGGTGGCGAGCTGTTCCACTGGTTAATTGTCCTCACTGTTAGGAAATCTCTCCTTAGTTCTAGTTGCTTCTCTCCTTGCTTAGGTTCCACCTGTTGCTTCTTGTTCTGCCCTGAGGTGCTTTGGAGAATAGCTTGACTCCCTCTTTTTTGGGGGCAGCCCCTCAAATATTGGAAGAGTGCCCTCCTGTTTCCCCTGGTCCTTCTCTTCCCTAGACTAGCCAGACCCAGTTCCTGAAACTGTTCATTGTATATTTTAGCCTCCAGTCCCCTCACCATCCTGGTTGCTCTTCTCTGCACTCTTTCTAGAGCCTCAACATCTTTTTTTAACATCGTGGCGACCAAAACTGGACACCGTATTCCAAGTGTGGCCTTACCAAGGCTTTATAAAGGGGTACTAACACTTTGCGTGATCTTGAAACGGGACAAGGAAGACTGCAGTGAAGAGAGGCAGGGTAACCTCTGGGCCACAAAATCCTTTTCTTCACAGGGGGAAACTTTCATGGCTGAGTGTCCAACCGGCTAAGGCCACCGCCAGAGCATGAAAGAGACCAGAGGGTGCTTGGTGCTGCTAATTCACAGGGGAGGGAATGCTTAAGGATTGAAGGCTGGGTGGAAAATTCAGTCATGCAATAATAATAATAATAATTTAAAAAAGAGGTTGCAATATAAACATAAAAAGAAACAATGATATTGTCTCCTCCTTTTTTTTCTGGCTGTTCTAGGCAGGGCAGGCAGGCGCCAAAGCTGCTTCTCTCTCCCCTCTTTCCCTTTCAAGCTTTTCAAAACAAACCTCCCTTTCTAGGAAAACCCACTGGGGAAGGGAGAACAGGAAGTTCAGAAGTTAGAATGGCCAGAGTTTGTTTATTTAAGGGTAATAAAGTCAGGAGACTTGGGAAAAGGAGGGGGGGAGAGAGGGAGAGAAGAAAAACAGATGATGCAACCCGTCATCCCTGGATAGTCAACAAAGCAGCTGGGAGCACCTGGGCAGAGGGAGGGCATGCACCTGCTTGCTTTCGGCGCCCAGGGCTGCAAATGCTCAGTGAAGGTTGCAGCCGCTGCAAGAGGGCCCGGCTAAGAATTTGGCCTGTTCCTGTCTCCACCCCACCCATCCCCAAAAAGTCTCAGTTCAGCTCATCGGCTTCCAATGCCTTCCAGATGGTGTGGTTCAAGTCACTTCCAGCCTATTGACAAGATTAACAGAGTTGGAAGGGACCTTGTAGGCAGTGGTGGGATTCAATTTTTTTTAAAAAAACTACTGGTTCTGTGGGTGTGGCTTATTTGGTGGGTGTGGTTTGGCAGTCATGTGACTGGATGGGTGTGGCTGGACATGTGACTGGCCTATTGGCTAGATTAACAGAGTTGGAAGGGACCTTGTAGGCAGTGGTGGGATTCAATTTTTTTTTTAACTACCGGTTCTGTGGGCGTGGCTTATTTGGTGGGCATGGCTTGGTGGTCATGTGACTGGGTGGTTCAGTGGATTAACAGAGTTGGAAGGGACCTTGCAGGTCATCTAGTCCAACCCCCTCCCGCCCAAGCAGCAGACCCTACACCTGTGATGGCGAACCTATGGCATGCGTGTCGGAAGTGGCACACAGAGCCATCTCTGCTGGCACGTGAGCTGTTGCGCTGGATCAGGTCCACTGCGCATGCACGCGTGCCTCCTGAAGCCAGCTGCTTTTGGGTATCTGCCGTGCATGTGCGGGGGCGTGCAAAATGGGGATACGGTCATAAGTGTGAAAAATGGT
Source organism: Laticauda laticaudata (assembly GCA_004320025.1). Lineage (NCBI taxonomy): Eukaryota > Metazoa > Chordata > Lepidosauria > Squamata > Elapidae > Laticauda > Laticauda laticaudata. The sequence continues at coordinate 30,594 of BHFT01015055.1, read as the reverse complement.
TGTAAGTCATTTATTTCAATGCCGCTGTAACTTTAAACGGCCACTAAATGAACTGCAATAATTCAGGGCAACCTGAGAGCTCCAAGGAGGAAGAGGGAATGGAGCTGTCAGAGAGAGAGAGAGAAAGAGAGACAGAGCCTGCGCCGTTTGTCAGCCCTCAGATGGAGAGTCAACAGCCCCCCCAGGCGTGGAGGTGGTTGATGAGGAAGAAGAGGAACAGCTGGGTCTAGTGCTTGACGCGTGGATGCGCAGAAGGCAGAGGAGAGGAGAGCAGTGGAAATCTATGGGCCGGTCCTTGGGATGGAAGAGCCATGGCTGTTAGCGAAGCCCCACCCTAGCTCTGGTGATAAAAGGCAGGGGGGCAGAGATGAACAGATGTGGCAGACAACTGTTCATTCCCCTGCTAGACGGACTTGTTAGCCTGCAGGGAGAGAAACTTTTTGCCGGGGCTGCTGGCATTCCTAATAAAGGAATTATTGGTTTAACTCCAGAGGGTTTGGTGGAGCTTGATGAATCCAAAGTTGGAATGAAGGTTGCCGGGAAAAATAACAACCTCAGATATGCAGACGATTCTGCTCTAATGGCAGAAAGTGAAGAGGAACTAAAGAGCCTCTTGATGCGGGTGAAGGAGGAGAGTGCGAAAGTTGGCTTGAAATTCAACATTAAGAAAACTAAACTAAGGTCATGGCATCTTGCCCTCTCAATTCCTGGCAAATAGATGGGGAAGAAATGGAGGTAGTGACAGATTTTTATTTTTCTGGGCTCCAAGATCATCGCAGATGGGGATTGCAGCCAAGAAATTAAGAGATGCTTGCTCCTGGGGAAGAAAGCTATGGCGAATCTAGACAGCTTACTAAAAAGCAGAAACATTCCCCTGCCAACAAAAGAGCGTAGAGTCAAGGCTATGGTTTTCCCAGTTGCAATGTATGGCTGTGAATGTTGGACCATAAGGAAGGCTGAGCACCAAAGAATGGAGGCCTTGGAACTCTGGTGCTGGAGGAGAAGACTCCCTTGGACTGCAAGGCCATCCAACCGGTCAGTCCTAGAGGAGATCAACCCTGGCTGCTCTTTAGAAGGCCAGATCCTGAAGAGGAAACTCAAAGACTTTGGCCACCTCAAGAGAAGGTGAAAGATCCATTCCACTTAAATGGACTCATTGGAGACGAGCTGAATGCTGGGAACGATGGAGGTCAAAAGAAGAAATAGGGGACAGCACAGAAGGTGGCTGGATGGAGTCACTGAAGCAGTTGGCGTGAGCTTAAATGGACTCCAGAAGATGGTAGAGGACAGGAAGGCCTGGAGGAATGTTGTCCACGGGGTCGCAATGAGTTGGAAATGACTTCGCAACTAACAACATAGAGGTTTGTCGTGTTTGGGAGCCAGGTCAGAACAGCTTATTTGAGGCTTTCCCTAACTCTGGGGGAAGTCACGTAAAAAACCGCCACACCCCCAAAAAGGGCTATGCCACACACACACCCCGCCCTGGTGTCACATCCAGGGTGAGAAGTACTTACCCTCCGTACATCAGGAACTCGCCTGAAGCTCTCCGGCCCACGGTTGCCAGGGGGAGATCATCTGCAGGGAAAAGAGACAGATCGCACAACAGTTTATACACAAAGTTGTCCACTTGCAATGTCCCACTCAAGGACCTATCGACTCAGATAAACAAGCTAGTAGAAAACAACAGTCTAGTCAAGGAACTAGTAAGAATAAACCACAACAGGGCAAGGCGCTAGTATATAAACAGAGAGCTAACCCCACTCCCTTCTAACACTGATGATGTAACATAGTTGGGTCATTAAATGTCTGCAAGAAAACAAACAAGCTCAGAGACCACCAAGGACCCTACAGTCCTCCTCCTTCCCTTCCTCCGCTTCTTCCCTCCCCCTCCATAAGACCCCCTTCCTTCTAGCACTGATGGTGTTACCTAGTTGGTCATGAAACATCTGGAAAAAAAACAACTCAGAGAGCATCAAGGACTCCATAGTCCTTCTCTTCCTCCTCCTCCACTCCGCACCCACCCTTCCTTCTAGCAGTGATATTGTTACCTACTTGGGTCATGCAACAAACAAACTCAGAGAGCACCAAGGACTCCATAGTCCTTCTCTTCCTCCTCCTCCTCCTTCTCCTCCCAGTTCGCAAACCCCATTCTCCTTCTAGCACTGATGAAGTTACCTAACTGAATCTGCAAGGAAACCCCGAAACTGAAAGAGCACCAAGGACCTACCTCCATCCATCCATCCCAGCTTAATTGAGGAACCACCAAGAAAACATTCCCACTAACACTGACAGGTTAAGCTATGATACATAAACAGACAGCAACCCCTCCTCCCCTTCTAGCACTGATGATATTACCTAGTTGGGTCATGAAACGGCTGCAGGAAAACAACCATGCTCAAAGAGCACCACAATATCAACTGGGACTGTCTTTGCACTGGTCATGTGAGGATTTGTTTAACACCCCTCAGTGATGTGTTGACCTCTTTAATGAAGGTTGTTAAGTGAGAACTACCTGTAGAAGAAATGAAGCTATTTTTCTTTTTTCCCCACTGTCTGCCATAAAGTGTTTAAAGCTGCACCTAGGTTTGATCCTGAACAGTTCTTCCCAACTGCAATTCTATTCATAGCTCCTGCTCCGGGTTTTGTAAAAATGTTGGTCTTTGAAGGTCTCCTTCTCTACCAGAGTTCAGAAAAGGAAAGGGTTAAGAAGGCAAGGAACTCAAAGAGGAATGTATCCCTCTGAACTGATACTTCTCTCTGATAGAGAGAGGAAAAACATGTTTTTGATTCCTTTGAATCTGAGATAACTGTACAAACACAGGTGCCCTGATAAATGAAAAAAGAAAAGAAAAAGAAAAAGCTTGGGTACAAAACTTCTCAAATCCTTTACTGGTCTCATGAAACAGATTTGCTCTGTCCCTAATTGTGCCCCTTAGTGGTTCCCATGACACAAAGGTAACTGTTGCCCAGATTACAAAAAAGAAAGATTTTGGACAACTAAGAATACAAATCAAGGAGGAAGCTAACAATTACTACCAACCTGCCTTCCACGGAGGACCTCTATACTGCATGAGTCAAAAAGAAGGCTGTGAAAATATCTACAGACCCCTCATATCCCAGACAGAAACTGTTTCCTACCCACAAAACGACGCTATACTGCACTGCACACCAGAACAACTAGACACAGGTGGAATTTTTCCTCAAATGACATCACTCTCCTAAACAAATAATTCCCTCAACACTGTCAAACTATTTACAAAGTCTGCACTATTGCTATTAATCCTCCCAGCCTTCCTTTCACCCATCCCCTCCCACTTGTGACTGTATGACTGCAACCTTGTTGCTTGTATCCTTATGATTTTTATTGACTGTTTCCTAGTATGATTTATTGCTTATTTGTACCCTAGGACTATTATTAAGTGATGCACCTTATGATTCTTGAAGAATGTTTTTTATTTTTTATTTATGTACACTGAGAGCTTATGCACTGAAGACAAATTCCTTGTGTGTCCAATCACACTTGGCCAATAAAGAATTCTATTTTATTCTGTTCTATTCTAATTTCTATTCTATTTTCTATTCTATATTCTATTCTATATTCTGTTCTATCCTATTCTATCCTATATCGATTCCATTTAATTCTATTCTATTTTATTTTTTCATTCCACCATTATTCTAGAATATTCTATTTTCTATTCTATTCTATATTTTGTCCTATCCTATTCAAAATCTATTCCATTTAATTCTATTCTATCCTATTATCTTATTTCTATCCTATCCTATCTTCTCTGAAATCTATTCTATTCCATTCCATCCACCAGATTGTAAAAACACCACAAGGGAGCGGTCGGATGAGGAGACCCAAACTCATTGTTAGCCTCACACTGCAATGAACAAGGACATCCATTCAATTTTCCAGCCACTAAGATTTATTTTTATTTATTTGATTTGTCAATTGCTTACAAGATAATAGGTATAAGTATATACATAGTTATGAATACATGAAATGGACATATAAGAAAAATAAAAAGAAAGCAATAGGACAGGGACAGCAGGCATATTGGTGCGCTTATGCAGGCCCCCTACACAACCTCTTAGGAAAGGGTGAGGTCAATAGTAGACAATCTAAGGTTAAAGTTTTTGGGGTTTGGGGAAGAAACCACAGAGTCAGGTAGAGTGTTCCAGATATTTGACCACTCTGTTGCTGAAGTTGTATTTTCTGCAGTCAAGTTTGAGTGCAATTAACCTTGAATTTTGTATCTATTCTTTGTTCTTGTGTTGTTATGGTGGAAGCTGAAGTATTAATTGACAGGTAGGACCATCTGCAATGTATGATTTTATATACCATACTTAGATCAGACCGAAGGCGGCGTAATTCAAGGTTTTCTAGATCTAGAATTTCACAGTCTTGGTGGCCTAGGAGCTTCTACAATGGAGTAGAGAGTGCGAGAACAATTCTTTGTGAAATATTTCTGGACTTTCTCAACTATACTTAATATTCAGACATGTTAATGCGGTTCCAGACTTATGAACTGTATTCAAGTATTGGTCTAGCAAATTCCTTTTTTTTGTCTTAATGCTTTTTTGGCTATGTAGTTACAGTGGGCTCTAGCACTTAGATCATTAGAATGAGTATCCTTTACAGAGCTTGGATCATCAAACAAGATCTTGACTATTCATCTTGTACTTTCATTTCTGATTTTTTTTGCCAATATGTAAGACAGCGCATTTATTTGAGATTTGAAGTTGCCATTTGCCTTGAGTATTCTGATACAGTCCAAGATCTTTTTGAACGGTAGCAGTATTGTCTGTGGTATTCAACAGCTTTACATCATCAGCAAAAAGAACACAGTTTGCTCTTTAATATGACCACAGAGGTCATTTATGTTAGAGTATGAAGAGAGTCCTAAAAACACTGCCTTGGGGACACAACTGTTGAATTTGATAGGACATTCCCAATTTTGACCATTTGTCTGTTTGACAGGAACTACTTCTATCCAGGTTATGCAGGTGTCCAGAGATACCATAAGATTGTAATTTTTAGGAGTAGTTTGCCATGTACCACAGAATCAAAGGCTTTACGAAGTCTATGTAGATTGCCTCTATTGCTTTCTCTCTGATCGAGTTGTGTAATTCCATATGTTTTTGCAGTGCAAAGAGTTGCAGATTACAGGATAGTTTTTTTCTGAAACCAAATTGTTTATTAGAGAGTAGGTTGTTTGTCTCTAAGTGGAGAATAATGGATTGGTTAATAATTGATTCCATGACTTTACAGGTGACGCAGCATAAAGAGATTGGTCTGTAATTTTCAACTCGGCTGGGGTCTCCCTTTTTGAAGATGGGGATGATGGTGGCTTGATTCATAGGTTAGGCAAGGAGCTTGGTCCTGAAAGACTTTTTTCAAAGATTAGCTTAGAGTTCACTTTGCAGTGGGATAGCTTTTTTAAGAAGTAGGCACATATTCCATCCGGTCCAATAGACAAGGATAGTTTTTGATTGCGTTGTGCTTTTTCAATATTGTCTTCTGTAAAATCGATATGTATTATATCATTGTAATTGTCTGAGTTTCGACTGGGAAATACTGGGCCTGATCCATTGCTGTTTACAAATAATGAGCCAAAGAATATGTTGAAGAGGTTGGCTTTCATGGTGTCGTCGTTGCAGTCTTTACCATTAGGTCCTTTCAGGGTTGGAATGGACCTTGAGTATTTTAGTTTGTTGTTTACAAAACTGTAAAAAGCGCGGGTGGATTTGGTGCATAGGTTTTCCTCTTGTTTAATGTGATAATTGGTGCATTCATTTATCTGGTGGCATAAATTTTTGTATCGGCTTTTGAAATTGGCGACGTGACCAGATTTGTTTTTTCGCCAGAGTGATCTCTTTTTGGATTGAAGTTTCCTTATTGTTATGGGTAATCTGTTTTGTTTTGGGAATTGTTGTTGGTACATATAAGATTGTTGGACGAGCAGGCAAAAAAGCAAACAAACAGCCAGGGAAATGGTTGAAGCTGGGAAACAGGCCCCCTGTCAGTCCAACAGGAGAGTGAGGCTTATTTGGTATTTTGGAGACAAAGGTTTGGCAGCACAAAGAAACAACAGCTAATGACTTATTTTTGTGTTTCCACAAAAATAAGATTGTGTCTCATATTAACTTTTGCTCCAAAGATACATTAGGGCTTATTTTCTGGTCATGTCTTATTTTTGGAGAAATATGGCACTAAATGCATCTATCTGGCTGACAATCTTAACTGGGGCTTATTTTCAGGGTAGGGCTTATATTACGAACAATCTGGAAAAAAAATCGTGCTAGGGCTTATTTTCCACTTGGGTCTTATTTTTTTGACAAAACACGGTAAACAGCCATCAACACCCAGGCACCATATAAATACGACACACACAAGAGCCCCAAATCACACACACACTGCTAAAGAGAAGTTCTCAGAAAATGGGCTCCAAAGCTCGGAAGACAAAACTTCCAGTCCTGGTGACCGATCCAGATTGGATCCTGCAATACGAATCAAATCTGCTGCAAAATCACACAATTTAACCCTGCCACACTCCTCAGTGGAAGTTAGTTAAAGAGGAAAACGAGAATTGGGGGGACAGAGGGGAAGCAGCTGGTTATTCATAAAGTGGAAAAACTCACACGACTGGTCGGAAGAGATGTTGTGCGGAACCAGGACAAAGTCATCGGTGTCGCAGGAGGAATTCTTGCTACTGGTGCTGGCAGAATCTTTGGACACCTGAAGGTAATTCGGAGGTCCCAAGGGAGGAGAAGACAGGTTGTCTTCTTGGATGTGCTGCATATCTGGAAGGGACTGGAGAGAAGATGGTGGAGTCAGAGGCAACAGGTTTGCAAAGACAGATGGGGAAATTTATTTATTGATTGAATTTATATTGCTGCCTATTTGTCCATGGCGACTTGAAGCAGCTTACAGAATCTAAAACCATGTTTAAAATAAAAAACAATAAAAACTAACAAAAATGATCAAATAAATTAATAAATTTAAAAAAATAAATACCCCCCCCCCAATTCCCACCCCATCCTGCCCCAACGACAGCAGATCACACGAGCCATTTGATGGGCTCCATCCCACTCTGGATTCCCCAGGCCCGCTGGCAGAACCAGGTCTGAAGTGCCTTCCGGAAGAGTATTAGAGAGGGGGCCATTCTAATCTCTAGGGCAAGGGTCTTCCAACTTGGCAAGTTTAAGACTTGTGGACTTCAACTCCCAGAATTCCTGAGCTAACATGACTGGAGGAGGAATTCTGGGAGTTGAACTCCACAAGTCTTCAAGCTGTCAAGTTTGAAGAACCCTGCTCTAGGGGAATGATGTTCCAGAGAGAGGGAGCCACCATGGAGAAGGCCCTTCTTCTGGGTCCCACCAAGTGTATCTCCCTCGGGGCAACATTCCCTGCCTTCCCGCTCTGATGGGTCTGGGATTCCACCTCTTATCTCTCTATAGCAGAAGTGCTGGCAGCTTGAAAGACCTGTGGACTTCAAATCCCAGAATTCCCCAGCCAGCTTGTTTGAGACTTCAGAAAAAGTGCAGAGAAGAGCAACTGAGGGGATTCAAGGCTTGCAGGCTAAAACATATGAAGAACGGTTGCAGGAATTGTGTATGTCTGGTTTAATGAAAAGAAGGACAAACCTCCTGAATTTATGATCATAAAGAAAACCTTGGAATGTGCAGAAATTGACAGGTTATCAATGCAACTCAGAAACCAAGAGGAGTCAGAATACTATGAGATTTGGAACTTATGGTATAGGTGGCTGGAAGATAGACAAGAAATAAATAAAAAGTCAAATAGAAGGATACAATAGAAATTGGAATAGAAATATTATATGTAAATTTATTTGTGATAAATAATTAGGATGAAATTTTGTATTATATCCAAATAAGCAAATGATCATTTGATACAATGAGAGAGCTGTCAATTACTCTATTTGCTCACATTGCGACAAATGGAATGTTTTGATTTTATTGTATGTATATAAATTTATTTAATAAAGTATTTTTATAAACAAAGAAAAAAGAAAAGAAGGACTGGGGGGACATGATAGCAATCTTCCAGTATTTGAGGGGCTGCCAGAAAGAAAAGGGGGGGGGGGGTGGTTTGACTTATTTTCAAAAGC
>BHFT01015055.1:10183-22448 GCA_004320025.1 Laticauda laticaudata | reverse complement strand
GGGTTTGACTTATTTTCAAAAGCACCAAAAGGCAAGGCAAGAAAAAAAAATGGATGGAAACTAATTGCAACCTGGAATTGAGGAGAAATTTTCTAACAGTGAGGACAACAAAAAAAGTTTTTTTTAAAAAAGTCATTAAACCAAAGCATTTTTTACTTTTGACCAATGATACGCTCAGACATTGGGTACATATGCAGTTTCCGGCTACAATTCAGGGCCTCCTCCACTGCTTGTTTTGACCTGAGATATCCCACAAGGAAAACACGTCCTCTTCGCTGAGCAATAACCCTTCCCCTTAAAGTTCACAAGTTTAAAAAAATTGTTCTTTGGTCCAGTTCAGCAGTTCACACAGTATTTTATTTATTTACTCCCATTGATGGGGATTGCCCATTTTCATCAATGAAGCAACCTCCGGATGGGGCGTACAAGCAAAGCGAACGCAATTAATCCATACCTAAACACCATTATCACCACGGTTAAGAGGCACATTTAAAAAGAGGCACATTTAAAAGCCATAAAAACAAAAGCGAGAACAAAGACAACAGCAGATTGAAGGGATGTAAATAAAAGTATGAACAAACATACTAGTTCACCTGCCCCTGAGGGTCTGAGGCCTACTGGCCTAATCAGATCTTAACAGCTGTGGTTGGCACAGTGGTTAGAATGCAGTACTGTAGGATTTAGAGGTGATGTGATAGCAGTCTTCCAATATTTGAGGGGCTGCCACAAAGAAGAAGGGGTCAACCTATTTTCCAAAGCACCAGAGGGCAGGACAAGAAGGAACAGATAGGGTAGGGTAGAGTAGAGTAGAACAGAATAGGAGTATAGAATAGTATAGAGTAGAAAAGGGGTATAGACTAGATTAGAATAGAGTACTGTAGAACAGAATAGAATAGAACAGAACAGAATACAGTAGAATAGGAGTATAGAGTAGAATAGGAGTATAGAATAGAATAGAGTAGAATAATATAGAATAGAATAGTATAGAATAGAGCAGAACAGAAGTATAGAGTAGAATAGAGTAGAATAAGAGTATACAGTCGAGTCGAGTAGAGTAGAATAGGAGTATAGAATAGAATAGAGTAGAATAGAATAGAGTAGAATAGAATAGGATGATAAAATAGAATAGAAATAAGAATGGAATGAAATAGAATAGAATACAAGAGAACAGAAACAGAACTAGAACAGAACATAACAGAATTAGAACAAGATTAGACTAGATTAGGTTAGAATAGGAATAGAACAGAACACAACAGAAATTCTTTTTTGGCCAAGTGTGATTGGATCCACAAGGAATTGGTCACTTGTGCATAAGCTCTCAGTGTGCACACATATAATAAATAAATGGTAAAGTCATGAAATACCACCAGGAGAAAGAAGGTGGTCGGAAAGATGAGAAATGAGGTGATAATAGCAACACAGCCTGCTACATACAGTAGGTAAATTTCTTAGGCCTAAAACAGTGTTATGGGAATTAAAGATGGGAGCTTAATAAAGAGAGATCCAACCTAGCATGAAGGAGGAAGTTCCTGTCCGTGGCAGGGACACCATTTGATGCACAGGACATGCCCATCCATCTGCCCTCCCCTTCCCCCAATTCAGAAACACAAATAACCAATTTTCCAAATCTGAGCAGAACTTACTGGAGGAGAAGCAAACCGGCAGGAGGGAGAGCTACCACAGGATCCGCCAGAGACTGACCCAGCAGGTGCTGGAACAGGTACAGGACAAGCTGAATGGAGGGGGAAAAAAGGGCAGAAATGACACCACAGACAGGTGGGCTGCAAAACATGAACAATTTCAAAAGGTCAATCATCATTCTGCCCAGAGTATCTGGCAGGTGTATGCCTCCAGGACCTGGAAAAGGTGGGCTGCAGTCTAGGTGAGGGGTCTCCAAACTTAACCACTTTAAAACTTTTGGACTTCAACTCCCAGAGTTCCCTAGCCAGACACATGGATAATTCCCAGAATTCCCTAGCCAGACAAATGGACTTCAACTCCCAGAATTCCCTAGCCGGACACGTGGACTTCAACCCCCAGAATTCCCCAGCCAGACACGTGGACTTCAACTCCCAGAGTTCCTCAGCCAGACTTGTGGATTTAAACTCTCAGAGTTCCCCAGCGAGCCAGGCTGGCTGAGGATTTCTGGGAGTTGAAGTCCCCAAGTCTTAAAGTTGCCAAGTCCTGGATGGGGAATTCTGGGAATCGAAGTCCACAAGTTATAAAGAGGTTGAGTTTGGAGACTCTTGGTCTACAGCTTGCAAATACTGAAGCAGATAACAAGACAGGGTAGTCCTTGGTTAACAACGACTTGTTCAGTGATGGTTCAAAGTTACAACACCACATTCATTGTTTGTGACCTTCCCTGCTGCCTTCCCATGAGCAGTGTCAGTGGGGAGGACAATAGGGAAGGTTGTAGGCTGTTTGGGTAGGTCTCCCCTGCCTGTGCATTTTCCCCAAGCCTCTCTGGGTTCATAACCTGCCAGCCACTCACACATCCATCTGGCAGCAGCCCTGCTATTCTCAATCAAGTACAGGCGGTCCTCGACTTACAACATTTCATTTAGTGACCGTTTAAAGTTACAACGGCACTGATAAAAAGTGACTGATGATTGCTTTTCACACTTAGCGACCATTGCAACACCCCCCCGGTCACCTGATCAAAAATTCAGACACTTACCTTTAGGATGGTTTTACAGTGTCCCTGGGGATCATGTGATCAACTTTTGGGACCCTCGGAACAATCAAAGCCAATGGGGGAAGCCAGATTCACTTTGCCACCATGCTACTAATTTAACTGCTGCGATTCACTTAACAACAGTGGTCAAGAAAGTTGTAAAATGGGACCAAACTCACTTAACAACTGTTCCGCTTGGCAACAGTAATGTGGGACTCAATTGTGATTGTAAGTAGAGGACTACCTCTCTAAAAAGTAAACAACCAGAACTATTAACCCAAAGCCAATAGTCTTGATGATTAAAGAACATCCATCGGCTCTCAAAACATTCTACAGGTAGTCCTCAACTTATAACAGTTCGCTTACTGACCATTCAAAGTTACAACAGCGCTGGGAAAAGCAACTTATCACCATTTTTCACACTTACGACCGTTGCAGCGTCCTCACATGATTTATATTTGGACGCCTGACAACTGACTCACGTTTATGATGGTTGTAAGTGTCCCGGGGCCCCATGATCTCCTTTTGGTGACTTTCTGACAAACGAAGTCCGCAGGTAAGCCAGATTCATTTAACAACCAAGTTACCAACTGCAGTGATTCACTTAACAACAGTGACAGGAAAAGTTGTAAAAAAAAAGGGGGGGTGCAAAACTCAACAAATTTCTCATTCAGCAGCATACATTTGGGGCTCCATGGTGGTTGTTAAGTCGAGGACTACCTGCTTTGGAAATCAGGTGAAAACAAGACAAATCCTGGTTTCGCCTCCTATCCCAAAAGGCTAGAAGGGAAGATCTCGGTGTTTTATGGAAAGCTCAAAAAGGTTATTCGAGAAAGATAATTTCGGCTTACATTTTTTGACTGTTGAAACTTGATCCAGGAACGGGTGATTGAAGAAAGCTTCTGTAAGAGAAAAGGAAAACCACCACAAACTGAGTTCACAGCAATTGCCTTTACGATCAAAGCCCACTTGGGGCTAGGAAATACATGGTTAAACAAGGTTTTCAAAAGTCCAGACAACACAGTTTGGAACGGAAAAAAAATACCCTGGGAATTTAAAGAAGGCTTCGCGCAGTGACCAGCCAGTGATATTGAGTGATCTGTTGCAGAGCTGGAATCTCTTCTGGTGTCTTGTGACTGTCACTTCCCAGCTGGTGGGAGATGCCGTCCCAAAGCATCCAAGAGAAAACCAAGCTGGAGAGGTTTCTATTTATTACATCAGTATTTTCCCAATAGTTTGCCATTTTCAGATGGGTGGACTTCAACTCCCAGAATACCCCATGGTACTTTGGGAGTTGAAGTCAATCCATCCAATCTAAGGCCCAAACAAAGGTGTTTATTTCAAGAGACTTTGTTTTTTCTTGAAGATTGTGGTTGTAAGTCAAGGACTACCTCTATAAAAAATTTTTACAGAGTCAGTACTCTGGATCCTCATTTTACTGACCTTGGAAGGATGGAAGGCTGAGTCAACCTTGAGCCGGTCAGAATCGAACTTTCTGGCTGTGGGCAGTTAGCCTGCAATACTGCATTACAACCACTGCACCACCATGGATTCCTTCCTTCCCTCCTTCCTTCCCTTCCTCCATTTCTCCCTCTCTCTTCCCTTTGCCTTCCTTCCTTCTTGCCTTCCTTCGTAAGGAATAGCACTTAGATTTATATATTACTTCAGTGCCCTCTCTAAGCAGTTTACAGAGTCAGCCTCTTGCCCCCAACAAACTGGGTCCTCATTTTACCCACCTCGGAGGGACAGAAGGCTGAGTCAACCTGGAGCCGGTCAGGATCAAACTTCCTGGCAGTGGGCAGAGTTAGCTTGCAATACTGCCTTCTAATCACTGCGCCACCACAGCTGTTAAGTCAAGGACTGCGGTGAACTGTGGTGATTTCATTTCAATGGACCGACTGTCACATGCTGACTGTCCTTAAATTTCACGAAGGGCAAATCTGCGCAGAGGCAGCTTTCTTGCCAAGACCATTTCCCTCCATTTGAAATGGGGAGGCCTATCAGCTCTCCCCCCAGAGGACCCTCTGCCCTTCCTTGATGCTGGATCGGGAATCGGATCGATAAAGAGGGCATCTGGATTACAGTCAGAAAACTGGCAGGTGCATCCTGGGGCTTTTTCTATCATTTGGAATATTGCATCCAATTTTGGTCACCACAATATATTGAGACTTTGGAAAGAGGGCAGAGAAGAACAACAAGGATGATTAGGGGACTGGAGGCTAAATCATAAGAAGAACGGTTGCAGGAACTGGGTAGATCTTGTTTAATAGGAGCCCTGGTGGCACAGTGGTTAGAGTGCAGTACTGCAAGCTACTCCTACTGCAATTTGGCAGATCGAATCCCACCAGGGTCAAGGTCGATTCAGCCTTCCATCCTTCCAAGGTCGGTAAAATGAGGACCCAGATTGTTGGGGGCAATATGCTGACTCTGTAAACCACTTTGAGAAGACTGTAAAGCACTGTAAAGCGGTATATAAGTCTAAGTGCTTTTCATTGCTATCAGTGAAAAGAAGGACTACGGGGGGACATGATAGCAGCCTTCCAATATCTCAGGGGCTGCCCCAAAGAAGAGGGAGTCAAGATATTCTCCAAAGCACCTGAAGGCTGGAGAAGAAGCAACAGATGGAAACTAACCAAGCAACATAGAACTAAGGAGGAATTTCCTGACAGTGAGAAGAACAATTAGTGGAACAACTTGCCTCCAGAACTTGTAAAAGCTTCAACGCTGGAAGTTTTTAAGAAGAGATTGGACAACCATTTGTCTGAAATAATATAGGGATTCGTGCTTGAGCAGGAGGTTGGAGTATCAATACAACATAATTTCTCAATCCTTTGGCCTTCAAGGGATGTCCAAAAATGGATGGAAACTAATCAAAGAGAGAAGCAAATTATGCAGCGGTGGTCAGAAATGGCCACCACAAAGAAGAACTCAACCGGCAAAGAATGTGCAGGAGGAAGATAAGAAGAGAAAGTTTTGGTTGACCCGGTCAAACAGCAAAAGCAACAAATAAGGTACCCTGGAATTGAAACTGTTAAAAAACAATAACATTGTTCGCTAAGAGGTTTTTTAAGCTGCGAAGGAGAGAAAAGGGAAAATATTTAGTTTTCTCCTTTTCCTATACTGACAGCTAAGAGACTTAAGCAAGAAATTGGAAAAATAAACTGAAAATATACTGAAAATAAACTGAAATATACTGAAAATAAAAAGTCAAAGGGATAATAAAGATTTCTGGATAATTAAAAGCTTTTGAAAACAGGAAAGGAGAGAAAAAGATAAAAGGGGCAGGATTTGGAAGGGAGGAGACTGCCTGGAATTAAAAAAGAAACTTAACAAGCAAAATCTCAACAAGAACTTCCAAAGATACATTCTTACTGAAATATTGCAAACAAAAACGCCCAGGAAGAGAAAGTTCGAAAAAGAAAATAAGAAGATATAACTGGGACTATCCGGATTACTTGATGATTTCTGGATTCTTGGTTAATGTTTTGAAATGACTAAAATCAATTGGGTGGTTTGTTTAAAACCGGTTTAAAAATGGCCCCACTTTTAGAAGAACTGAAAAATGGAACTTAAAAAGTACAAAAGAAGAATGCACAAGAAGGGAGAGGTTCTTTTGGCTTCGTATTTCAGTTTTTCGAAATGGAGATCTGGACTACTAGAAACAACAAGAACTGCTGCAGAAAACAAGAAGATTGCGACAAGAAGAAGCTATCTTAATGAACAAGTTTAGATGGGGGGAAAAAAGGAAAGGGGGAAAGAGAATAGAAAAGTTTAACAAGATGGGAAAAACAACTCAAAAAAAATAGAGTGAAAATAAGTATAAGAATCACGGAAGAGGGAATGCAGATAGAGAAATTTAGAAAGTAGAGAGAGTAAAAAGGGGAGGGAGAAAATGAGAGGGAAGAAAAGAAAGTAAAAGAAGTTATAAAGGCAGAAGCAAAAATGAAGAGAAACAGGGCCTAGAGATAAAATGGGTGAAAACTTAATGGAAAAGGGCTTCTGGCAAAGGTACATAAGATAGTATTGCTGTATTAGAAATAGAAATAACTTTAGAAATAATGGAACAATGTATGATTAAATGTCTGATAAAATAGCTAACCGTAATTCAGTGAATGCTTTGTCATAAATAAATGTAACAACAGGTATAATTTTAATGATTTATAAAACGTAATGTGAAGAAAAATAAGGGAAAAATTAATTATGGAGATTATATGGTGTTTTAAGGAATGTATGATAATTTAATTGAAAATAAGTGTTAAAGATGTTAAGGAGTTTAATGAATTATTAATGATAGAAACTGAACTGGAATGGAGTGAGGGTTTATAAATTACATATATTTATAATCTTTCTTTTTTTAAAAAAAAAGAATAATAGTGTGTATTAAAGAATGTACCAAGAGAATTCGATTGGACATTATGTATTATATTGAAGGTCATATAACTTAAAAGGTGTATATTGAAGTTTAAATAAGAGTTGAATGGATGTAATTAAAGATAAAAGGTGTCAATACTCCAATTAGTAACTACAGGAGAAATTTTGTTAATGAGAAAGATATATGAAATTGAAACAGAAACAGACGAAAGTATAAATATAATGCTTGAATTGAGATGAGATAATCAAAAATAAAATTGAGAAAATTAAAAGAGGGGAAAAAACTATATAGAAATGTAAATAGTGTCAGATCATGGAATAGAATACAAAAAGGAGCATGAAATTGAGTTTTGTGTTGTATAAAAAGTTCACCAAGGACCATGCTATTTTCAAAAAAGATGTTTTACTTGTATTTTGTATGTGTGAAAACCCAAATAAAACTTCATTAAAAAAAAAAGAGAGAGAGAAGCAACCTGGAATTAAGGAGAAATTTCCTAACAGTGAGGACAATTAACCAGTAGAACAGCTTGCCACCAGAAGTTGTGGGTGCTTCATAGCACTGGAGGTTTTTAAGAAGAGATTGGACAGTCACTTGTCTGAAATGGTATATGGTCTCCTGCTTGAGCTGTGGGCTGGACTAGAAGACCTCCAGGGTCCCTTCCAGCTCTATTCTGAACTGAACCTCCAAGGTCGTTCCAACTCTGTTATTCTTTGTTCTATCAAACAAATGTTGAGCTTTTTCTATCAAACCATCATAACTGATTAAAACAAAAAAAGCCCCTAACTTTGATTGCCTTGGAGGGATGTTAGGAGGGGAAAAGACAATGAAAAACTGCCTGATGAATTTTCAGTTTTATCAGGATTTTAAACTTGGGACAGAAATTCACATGTATGCTGACATTCCTTCTGCTCTCAACACTATAAAAAACGAGAAAGACTATTGTGATGGTTCACCAAGGGAGAAAAAGCACACAAAACCAACAACTGGGTAACACAGGTAGTTCTCGACTTACAACCGTTCATTTAGTGCTACAACGAAGTTACAATGGCACTGAAAAAAGGGACTTAGGGCCGTTTTCCATAGCATCTCTATGCTCAAGTGATCAAAATTCAGATGCTTGGCAGCTGACTCTTATTTACGATGGTCGCAGTGTCCCTGGGTCATGTTTTGCAACCTTCTGTTGTGGTTTGCCAGCAGCAGGTGCGGAAGGCTGATGTCTCAGAAAGCGAGGACTCAGATGAGGGGCCTGCGTATGAGGCAGGGATGGGGCCAGGACCATCAGGGAATGGAGTGCTACCTTCGCAGATTGTGGAGGCTGGCAGCAATGATGAAGAGGAGCCCGGGGAGCCTGTGCCCAGTGCAGTTGCGGACAGGGCTGCTTGAAAGAAAGAACAGCTGCAGCAGCACGGGCGACTGGGGAGTAAGGCTTCAAAGTAATGGCCCCTCCCTCAAGAGATAAAAGCCAGCTGAGAAACCATAGTTCTTTGCAGGAAGCAAATAAGTTTTTGCACTCAAACCTTGTGGACATTCAGAGTATTTTGGTTGGTGTTTGGAGACTCTTTAATTTATTGTTTAGGAACTTTATCTTGGCAGCCTTGCAAAAACCTGGCAAGGATTTTCCTTATTGGAGCTAATTAGTTGGAAGCAGCCTTTTATCTGTGAAGGAATAGGATTCGTGAATGAAACAGTAAAAGGTTGTGCTGCTACCTATGTCTTGTGTTCGCTCTCTTGGAACCAGGTTTGGTTCAGAACACCTTTGAACAATCAAAGCCAATGGGGAAGCTAGATTCATTTAACAACCGGGTTATTAATTTAGCATCTGCAGCGATTCACTTCACAAATGTGTAAAGAAAGATCATAAAATGGGGGCAAAACTCACTTTAACAAATGTTTTGCTTTAGCAACAGAAATTTTGGGCTCAACTGTGGTCATAAGTCAAGGACTAGCTGCACACTTACATTCCTTCTGCTCTCAAAACTTTTAAAAAAGGACAAAGGCAGCTGTATTGGTTTGAGAGGTGGGGCGAAAACACTCTCAATCTACAACTGTGTTAAGGCTATTGTTGGGGCTATCCAAAAGTACACACAAACTCCCACACGTATGTGTATGTGTGTGTGTGTGTGGGCGTGTGCACATTTATTGGTCTTATGCTGGCAGTAACTGCAAAGGTTGGCAGTTGTAATGCTTTCTCTCCAAGTGCTGCTCTTCGACAAACAAGCAGAGCGTTCAACCTTCAACCTTCCAGGTGGGACGATAAGTCATCTTTGTATTGACAAAAGGTTCCTTGGAACTTTGCAGGAAAAAACAGCGTTTGTTTTTCTGTGTGTCAATGATTATGGGGCGGATGCCCTCCACACGCCTCCCATATAAACCTCCCCTGTTAAGAAAAAAAACCTGCTTTGTGTTTTTCCACTGCAAATTGTTAGTGGGGGTGATTAACAAAGCTTAAAGCAAGGTGTGTGTGTGTGTTGGCAAAGCAAACAACGGCTATAATCGAGAGCACATCAGCCACCTGGAACATTTGAAATCCCTGCAGGAAAAAGACTAGACATCTCTAGCCTTTCAGAACAAGGTGTTCTGAAATCCAGATGGGACAGTTTGCCGAAAAAATACAGCTGGCATTACCTGGGATGAGAACATAACGTCCCGGGCAATGAGCTGGCAAGAACCAATGGAGAGATAACTTTTATCTCAAGACTGAGCAAGGATTTCCGCCCCCACTTTGACATAGGCAAGAAAAACCAAACGGACACCTATAGACTGGGTGAAACCAGGCTCAACAGCAGGAACTGGGAGGGGGATCTTGGGAATCTTAGTGGACAACCAGCTAAATATAAGGCAGCAGTGTGCAGCAGCAGCCAAAAAAGTGAATGCAATCCTAAATTGTATTAACAGAGGGATACAATCAAGATCAAGGGAAGTACTAATACCACTTTATAAAGCCTTAGTAAGACCACACCTAGAGTACTGCACCCAGTTTTGGTCACCACACTATGAAAAAGATGTTGAGGCTCTAGAAAGAGTGCAACCAGGATGATGAGGGGAATGGAGACTAAAACATATAATGAATGATTGCAGGAACTGGGCTTGGCTAGTCTAGTGAAGAGAAGGACCAGGAAAGGATAGCATCTTCCATTATTTGAGGGGCTGCCACAGAGAGGAGGAAGGAGTCAAGCTATTCTCCAAAGCACCTGAAGGCCAGAGAAGGAATAATGAATAGAAACTGATCAGGGAGAGAGATTCAATCTGGAAATAAGGAGAAACTTTCTGACAGTGAGAACAATCAACCCATGGAACAGAAGTTGCCTTTGAACATTGTGAGAGCTTCATCACTAAAGGCTCTCAAGAAGAGACTGGATTGTCAGAAATGGTGTAGGGTATCCTGCTTGGGCGGGGTGGGGGGTTGGACTAGATGACCTACAAGGTCCCTTCCAACTCTGATTATCTGTTATCTGTTTCTAAATATTGCCTGTTTTTGTTTTTACAGTCCCGCTACAATCTAGCCTCCAACTATTTTTAAATGCAGGCAAATCCTCGACTTACAAGCACAGCCAAGGCCCAAATTTCTGTGCCAAGCAAAAACAGTTGTACAAGAACAGTTTCACCCCATTGTATGACCTTCCTGGCCGTGGTTGTTAAGCGAATCGGGCACCTCCGTGGACTGGGCTTGTCAGAAGGTCGCAAAAAGGGGATCACATGACCCTGGGATACGGCGACCGTCATAAATATGAATCAAGTTGCCAAGCAAATAAATTTTGGTCACTGACCAAGGATGCTGCTGCAATTGTTATAATTGCAAAAAACGTTCATAAGTCATGTTTTTTGGTGTCATCGTAACGCTGAACGGTCATTAAACGAACTGTTGTCAGTCAAGGAGTACCTGCACCATCCTGAGGGCCTTTGTTTTACAGATGATGATCAAGAATGAAGGAGAGGGAAGGGTGTATGGTTAGTTAGTGGTGTTCAAAACTGGGAAAGCAGAGCTCAGCAGATAATTCTGATTTTCCTCTGTTGACTGAATTCAGATAGAAAAGGCTCAGGCTGATGCAGTGGTTTCAGGAAATAAGGTCTTCCCAGCAGATATGCTGACGACAAAAGCTAAATTTAGAGAATGTAGGGAGAGCCAGTTTAGTCCAGTGGTTAAGGCACCAGGTTATAAAGCAAGAAACCATGAGTTCAAATTCCCACCTTAGTCATGAAAGCCAGCTGGGTGACTTTAGGCCAAACACCAGCAAGTGGTGAGTTCTAGTCCCGCCTTAAGCATGAAAGCCGGCTGAATGATTTTGGGCCAATCACCAGGGGACAGTGAGTTCTAGTCCCACCTTAAGCATGAAAGCTGGCTGGATGATTTTGGGCCAACTAGCAGCAGTCTCCGAGTTCTAGTCCTGCCTTAAGGCACGAAAAAAGCGATATCACTGTTTTTCACAGGACTGTTGCATCATCCCCATAGTCATGTGATCAAAATTTGAATGCTTGGCAACAAGCTCATGTTTACGACGGTTGCTGTGTCCCAGGATCACGTGATCCCCTTTTGCGTCCTTCGGACAAGCAAAGTCCATGGTGAAGCCAGATTCACTTAATAACCGAGCTACCAACTTAACTGCAGCGATTCACTTAATGTCTGTGGCCAGTATGCTTGTAAAATGGGGCAAAACTCAGTTAACTGTCTCACTTAGCAACAAAAATCTGGGGCCCCATTGTGGTCCTAAGTCGAGGACTACCTGCAGGTACAAAGGCTTTAATGAGATCCATTCCCATCTCCAGACAATGGCTGAATATCAAAGGCAAGAGTCTTAAACGTCATTCTTTTTTCTTTTTCCTCCCTGCCCTTTCTTCTTTCTCTGTTGTTTTGTGGAGTCACGTCTTTTCTAGGAATTTGTTTTCAGCAGAGAACAATGTTTACTCAATTCCAGGCAAAGGGAAATATGGGCAAAGGGAAAAAACAAAAAGACACAAAAATAAAATAAAAATAAAACAAGCCCATTCTCCCCTGCAGGCAATTAAAGTCAAATTGGAGCAATTGTTTTCCATCTCCTGGGCATCAGCTGATCAGCCACGGAACACAACTTGAGTTGGCAACATGAGAACTTCGTCAGAAACTTTCCCAGACAACAATCGCAAGAGCCAAGAAAGATGTTAGACGTAAGCGCTATAAATAACTTGGCAAAGCTATTTTCAGAGCTGGTTTTGTTCTAGCTGGTTTTTTTTTTTTTTTT
>BHFT01015055.1:0-10164 GCA_004320025.1 Laticauda laticaudata | reverse complement strand
GTTTTTTTTTTTTTTTTGTGATTAATCATTAACACAACGGGTCTGATTTTACAAGCTGCCTCCAGCTTGTTCCTGCTTTAAATGTTACTTGAAAGAAATAAACACAACCCTGGAACGCGGCTGCGTTTCTAAGAAATTCAGGATTATCTTTGCATCTCTTGCGCTGTTTACCAGTCAACGTCCCTAACTTCCCAACCCACCATCGCTGGGCATGGCTGGGCATCGAACCAACCACTGAGCCGAAGTGACAAACCCAGGGGGAAAATTGCCCTAGAATAGAATAGAATAGAATAGAATAGAATAGAATAACTTTGTCACTTTGAAATGTACACTAATTGGCATACATTAAAAATCAAATTTCGTTGCATACAGCTCTTAAAGGGTCACCGCCTCCAATTTTCACTACATAAATATGACAAGGAAGCTGAAACAAATAAAGAATGGTTGTTGGAATTGGGTATATCTAGTCTAACAAAGAGAAAGACTAGGGATGACATGATAGCAATATCTGAGGGGCTGCCCCAAAGAAGAGGGAGTCAAGCTATTCTCCAAGGCACCTGAAGGCAGGAGAAGAAGCAACGGATGGAAACTCATCAAGGAGAGAAGCAACCTAGAACTAAAGAAGACTGCTATCATGTCACCCTCTTGTCCTTCTTTCCATTAAAATTAGACATACCCAGTTCCTGCAAACGTTCTTCATATGTTTTAGCCTCCAGTCCCCTAAGTCACCATTACTATTATTATTAATCTTCTCATTGTTTCTATCACCCATCTCCTCCCACTTGTGACTGTATGACTGCAACCTTGTTGCTTATATCCTAACAATTTATACTGTTTCCTCGTATGATTTGATTATTTATTGTATCCTATGACTAATATTAAGAGTTGTACCTTATGAATCTTGACTTCTTGTATCTTTTATGTACACCGAGAGCATTTGCAACAAATTCCTTGTGTGTCTAGTCACACTTGGCCAATAAAGAATTCTATTCTATTCTATTCTGTTCTATTCTACTCTATTTCTATTCTTTATTCTATTCTTTATTCTATTCTATTTTATTCTGTTCTATTCTTAATTCTATTCTACTCTATTTCTATTCTTAATTCTATTCTATTCTTAATTCTATTCTATTCTGTTCTTTATTCTATTCCATTCTTTTTGTTGCTTTTCTCTGCACTCTTTCTCGAATATCAACATCTTTTTTACATCGTGGCGACCAAAACTGAATGCCGTATTCCAAGTGTGGCCATGTGTGTGGCCAAATGAAACAGATGATTTTGCCGCTAGCGGCCATTATTCTGTTCTGATTTGTTTTCAGAGCATTCCATTTTTAATACTGGTCTGTCAATCCACAATAAAAAGATTGGCTGGTTTGGTTCTGAGCTGGCACTGGGAGATGGTGGCTTGGGGAAGGCTTAACGCTACGAGCTGGCTGTTCTAGTGTGCTCCCTTCCCATTGTCCAACTTGGGAGGCAGCTGTCAGAAAAGAGTCCCCTTGGGCGTTATGTCTGGGGTAGGCAGAAGGGGCTGTGAAACACCAGCCAAGCCTTGGGCATGCAATGACCCTGCAGAGCTTAAATCCAATTCCAGGAAGGTCCTTCAAACCCTGAATGGGCATCTGGCTGCAAGTCCCTCAAGCAACAGCCGGCTGCGTCAAAGGACAGCCTCCCATGAGCCAAGAAGAGACACTGTTGCTTTCAGAGGCTGTGGGACAGGGGCTAAATTTATCTCCCACAACAGGTGCGCAGTCAGAACTGCACCTTGTCTTTGGGGATTCTCCGTCATCCAGGTCATGGTTGTCCCAAAAGGCCTTTTTTTCCCGCCTAGAGGACACTGGACTTTCATGTTTTTCTTGAAGACGTTTTGCTTCTGATCCAAGAAGCTTCTGCCAACCTGCCTTCCATGCAGGACATATCTATTGCACCCTGAGTCAAAAAGAGGGCTGTGTAACTATCTACAGACTCTTCACATCCCAGACATAAACTGTTGTAACTCCTTCCCTCAAAACGACGCTATAGACCAGTGATGGCAAACCTTTCTGGCACCAAGTGCCGAAACCGGAATGTGTGTGCATACATGTCCATGTGCCAGAGCACCAGAAACCTGAAGACCAGCTGGCCAGTGGGCGCATACATGCTTTTTGGCCTTTTGGGGGCTGTTTTCAGGCCATGTTGGGGCTGTTTTCAGCCTATTTTCAGGCTGGTTTGGGGCCATTTTTGCTGGAAAATGGCCCAGAAAACCAACCCAGAAAACAGCTGGAAAGCAGTCCACAAAATGGCCAGAAAATCATCTGAAAACGGCATGAAAAAGGCCCACAAACTAGCCCATTTTTTGGCCACTTTTTGTGCCATTTTCCAGTGCTCTAACACCAGCTGGTTGGCTAACCCTAAACCTAACCCTAACCAGAAGAGCAGCTGGTGATGGCGTGCATGCCCACAGAGGGCTCTGCATGCCACCTCTGGCACACGTGCCATAGGTTCGCCATCACGGCTATAGACAGTCAGCAGAAGAAGTCTTCACTCTAACCACTACACCACCGAGGCTCACTATATACACACAAGGCAGTTCCACAGTGTTGAACAGACAATTGTCCAGACCCAGGTCCATTTATAGTTTGCAGGAACACCCTGAGTGTCTTTTTGGGCCAGTCTGTCTCAGTCCCAACCTCCTTTACAAAGTATCTGTTTAGGGCAGAGGTCTCCAAACTTGGCAACTTTAAGACTTCCTCAGCCAGGAATTCTGGGAGTTGAAGTCCACAAGTCTTAAAAGTTGCCAAGTTTGGAGACCCCTGGTTTATGGCAACAGTCTTTTCTGGCCTGGCAGTCCAGAAGACNCCAGGAATTCTGGGAGTTGAAGTCCACAAGTCTTAAAAGTTGCCAAGTTTGGAGACCCCTGGATTATGGCAACAGTCTTTTCTGGCCTGGCAGTCCAGAAGACAGCGGCAGGGCTGAGCGGAGATGGTTTCACCTGCAGCTTTCACAAACGCAGCTTCTCATGTGCCTGCATGTGCAATTGCTCGCCACTTCCATGGCCCGGTTCCAAACAGGCACCGGCCTGACACCGGGCTGTGGACCCTTGTTTTAGGGGGAAATACGAGAAGGGATTTCTACCAATTTCCCTGATCTCCTGAAGGAGGAAAAAGCAGGAAACAATAACCCCAACAAATAAGACAGGAAATGCTGTCTCAAGCGCTGGCCAGCTCAACTTGACCTTCCCTGCAAACAACAATCAATCAATTTGAGCTTCTTGTGAAAGTCACTGCCCCGGCTCGTTTGAACGGATCATTGCTGCGATTGCAAACCGGATCGGACATGGGGATCAGTTCCAGAAGTGGTATTCAGCCGGTTCTGACCAGTTCTGGAGAACCAGTAGCTGAAATTTTGAGTAGTATGGAGAATAAGCCAATCCCACCTCTGACTGGCCCCACCCCCATCTCTTCTCTGCTTCCTGAGTCCCAGCTGATTGGCTGGGTCTCCTTTGGTTGCCCTGCATAGGAGGACGGAGCTGGAAAGCAGGTTAGTGGGGTGGGGAGGGAATGGGGATTTTATGATATGGACTAGAATAGAATGGAATAGAATAGAATAGAACAGAATTCTTTATAGGCCAAGTGTGGTTGGTGCAAATGCTCTCAGTGTACATAAAAGGAAAGGTACATTTGTCAAGAGTGAAGAATCATAAGGTACAACACTTAATAATAGTCATAGGGTACAAGAAGCAATCAAATAATACTAGGAAATAGGCAATATAGATCATAAGTATCCTTCCCCTGGAGTGGGAGGGAATGGGGATTTTGCAGTAACCTTCCCCTGCCATGCCCATCAAGCCACACGACGCCCACAAAGCCACACCTACAGAACCGGTAGTAAAAAAATTTGAATCCCACCACCAATCAGTTCACTTTCCCTACTGGGAAAAGAAAAAAAAAAATAGAAAGGTGACTGTTTTAAAAGCATTCTGGATCTTTTACTCACCAAAGTCCATTCTATCTTTCTGGTTTCTCTGAAGCAAGTTCAGAAGCAAATCGGACAAGTAGGCTGAGGTTTCCCTGGGGATGCTAAAAAGCAAAGTCAAAAACAAAAAATAAAAATAAAAAATGGCAGATGATTTGTGGTCTCTGGAGGTTCAAAGCCATCCCAATGGGCTGCAATACCATGCCATCCTGTGGCTACTTGGAGGGCATAGGCTGGGGGTGAGGCTAGGATAAACAGAGGCACTGAAATTGGATGCCACAATTGAAGGGAGCGCCAAGCTTACCTCGGGATGAGGTTTCTGTTCTTCTCATAAAACATTCGCAGATCCTGAGGACTATTTGCCTTTAAAAAAATGAGATTAATTTATATTAAGTTAATTTAGGGTGATTTGAGGTTGGCTTCACCCAATATCCAAATGAGGTTTTTATTGTATTATGGCTTTGTTTCATTCATGGATCTCAATGGAAGATGGATCTAGACAGCACAACCAAAAGCATAAAACCAACCACAATATTTATTTTAGAAATCTTATGAGGATGATTAGCAGTGTCCTGGAATCAAGGGAGCACCAAATGGAAGTCCATGTCAGGGCAAGTCACTTGTACATCAACAGAGAGCAAACCCCACTCCCTTCTAGCACTGATGACATTACTTAGCTGCGTCATGAAACACCTGCAAGAAAACAGCCAAGCTCAGAAAACACCAAGAACCCACCAACCAACCATCCATCCATCCAAAACAGTCTTAATTAAGGAAACACTGAGGACACCTCACCAACACTGTCAGTGCAAACCACTAGTATAAATGAAAAGAGAAAAAACACCAATCCCGTTTATCTCTGATAATGTAACATAGTTGGGTCATGAAATGTCTACTAGAAAACCACCAAGGTCAGAGACCATCAAGAACTAACCATCCATCCATGACAGTCTAACCAAGGAACCACCAAGGACACCCCATCAATACTAACAGAGCAAACCATTAGTATATATGAAAAGAGAGCAAACTCCACTCCCTTCAAGCCCTGATGATGTTACCTAGTTAGGTTATGAAATGTCTGCTAGCAATCTACCAAGTTCAGAGAGCATTAACAACCAACCAACCAACCAACCTTCATTCATTCACCCACTCACCCACCCATCCATAACCAAGGAACTAACCAATGAAGCACCAAGGAACCTCACCAACACGAGCAGAACAAACCGTTAGTATAGATGAAAAGAGCGGAAATCTCTTCTAGCACTGATGATGAAATTCCCTTCTAGCACTGATGATGTTACCTAGTTGGGTCATGAAATGTCTGCAAGAAAACCACCAAGCTCAGAGAGCACCAAGGACCCACACATTTCAACCCTGAGCCACAAATGTTCTCCTTTAGTGTTTTATTCTCTGCGCTCACCTGAAAGGGTGGCTTCCCAACCAGACACTGGTAGATGACAGTGCCTATACTCCACAGATCGGCTTTAGCATCATAGTGTTGGGACATGATCACTTCTGGTGCCTAGGAAATAAAAAGGAGATTGAGTAGCGGGAGGGAGGGAGGGGGCAGCTGTGGGAGAGAACAGCACTGAGGAGACAGGTGTGTAAGCTAATGCATGGCAGGGAGGGAAATATTACACTTCCCACAATCTTAGCAAAACAACCCAATTTGTATCCCCCTCTACCTGCTCACCCACTCCTTCCCAGCTTTCACTCAGATGGGGTTAGAAGGAACCAGCCCTTATCACCCCTCCCTTTTTCTCCCAAGTGTTGCAAAAAGTGGGGAGTTCTTTCCCCTTCTTTGCTGGCTTCATATCAAAGGGCCGTTTTCTTACGCCAAATTTTCAGCAAGACTTAAAACATTCCTTTCTTGTTTATGATGAAATTCTCTCTTTTAATTTACTGCACGAAGCTTAAGTTTGGTCATTTGGGTTTGCTTCAAAGCTTTTTGCAAGTTTCCTTAAAATATTTGGTGTATTTTCTGAGCATTTTCAAAAACTACTTCCAGATTATTTTATTTTTTTAAAAAAGGCTGTCTTTTTAAACAAGACTGGTTCATCTTGTTGTGTTCACACAAGGTCCTTAATGTATTCAGGTGCATTTGTACAACATCAAAAAGCTTAGCGAACCTTAACAAAGTGTTCGTTAAATTTATGGTTCTATGCATTGGGCCAACTTAGAAACTGAGTTAGTAATCTGGCTAACAGTGACATAAATGAGCCAGTATGGTTTAGTGGTGAAGGTACCAGGCTACCAAATAAGGAGACAGTGAGTTCTAGTTCTGCCTTCGGTATGAAAGACAGCTGATGGACTTTGGGCCAATCACCAAAAGAAGCTGAGTTCTAGTCTCACCTTAGCCATGAAAGTCAACTGGGTGACCTTTGGCCCATCGCCATGAGACGGTGAGTTCTAGTCCCGCCATACGCATGAAACACCCAGCTGGGTAACTTGTGGCCCGTCACCAGGAGACAGTGAATTCTAGTTCTGCCTTAGGTATGAAAGTCAGCTGGGTGACATTGGCCAGTCCCTCTCTCTTAACACAACTCACCTTACAGGGTTGTTGTGGGGAAAATTGGAGGAGGAAAGAATATTATGCATGTTCACTAGCTTGAGTTACTCACAAAGTAATAAAAGGGGGGCTAAAACTAAAAACAACAGAATAAAATAATAAATGTGCCCAATAAAAGAGAGACAAATAAAATCCTGGATTTTGAAACATTTAACTTCAAGTCTCATCTTTGCTATGAGATCTCTAGCTGGTTTTTCATAAGCCCCCTGGATTTCATCTTCAGTTCTCTGCGCCCAATCTAGAGCCATCGCGCAGAAGTGAGTGAAGATTACCAATGACCTATGCACAGCCAAAGCTGCTCTAACCTTAAATACGAGCTGCAAAGTTGCACCTACAGCCAAAGAAAACCAAGAGTCTTCACTCACCATATACATTGGGGAACCGCAGAGAGTAGCCGCCATCATGTTGCTCTGGAGATAACGGGCAAACCCAAAGTCAGCTGCTTAAAGAAAAACAGAGCACAGTTGAGCGCTCAACTGCTAATAACAGAAGGTAGGACTTTGGAGGTCTTCTAGTCCAACCCCCTGTGCAAGCAGGAGGACCTAGGTAGGTGTAATGTGGCTCAACCTTTCCCAATCTGGGACCTCCAGAGATCTGTGGGTTTGACTCCCACATCTTCCAATAGGTCAGGAAATAACATTTGGTACTTCCAACTCGCTTTTCCCTGATCCTCTCCTCCCTGCGTGACCTTGGATGGATGGGGATGGGCCTGGATCCTCCTCTGATTGCTCAGCTGGCCTCTGCCCTTCCCCAGCCTCCTCCACCACCTCTGGAGCCACACTCCCACTCCCTGTTGGCTGTTCCTCCTCTTCCTCAGAGTCAGACTCCACCAGGGGCATGACAAGAGATAGCTGGGGTTATATTGTAGCCAAAACAAAATACTTTCTCTTGGGAACCAAGGATATTCTTACACCTGGTCAGAGAGAGGAGGAGTGATGATACCTGGTAACCAGACAGCATCTGCATTGGACCATGTGACTGACTGGGAAAAGGGGAAAAACTTTCATTTTTAATTAGATGAAAACCACAGGAACCTTCAGAGTTGGTTTTCACCAGATCTGTGTCAATATAATAGATCCAATAAAGCTGTTCTTTGAGGAATCTACCAGCCTTGTAGGTTCACTTGTTACGGGTCTATTATTTGGAACCCTGACACCAGGTCTGACAAGCTCACTGTGGCTTCTCAAAGTAACTTTTGAGAAGGAGCTCCTCATTCAGGGAGTCTGTGGCAGGGCAATCGGCACTGACTTGCCTATCTTGACGCGGATGCCGCTGACGTTAGACTTCCTGCGACTGGCGTACGACAGCAGGATGTTCTGTGGCTTCAGGTCCCTGTGGATGATGCCTTTGCCGTGGAGAACGCGCATAGCAGCTGCGATCTGCTGCAGGAAGACCCGGATGGTATCCTCACTGAGCGTCCCTTTGGCTGGCAGAAGGGGACGAGATGGGGCAAAGTTATTTCTTTTTTTAAAAAAATAATTTTTTATTAAATTTTACACAATTAAAAACAACACAAATATCAGGGCTCCAACAAATCTGCCTCATTCAAAGCAAAAGTCTCTAGCCGCATCTCAGAAAAAGTAAATTGGTTTATTAGAAATTGCCATGCGCAAAGCTGGATGCAGTTGGTACTAAATCACATCATACATTTCCCTTGACCCTGGTCTTTCCCCCACCCCCTGGATGTGACTTCTCCAATAGGACACTCAGTCTCCAAGAGTCATCCATCATGCTCTCAATAAACTTCTTATGCTCCAATAACTTTGGGCTGCTGAGTTGATATCTAAGCATTTCAAGAATGCCTTGTTTTCCCCCACTCTCTTTTTCTGGCAGCTAAAAAGACCAAAGGAGTATCTTTTTAGTTGACAACAAATACAAAAAACAAACAACACACATACCATTTTTACAACGTTGTGAGATCTACTTTCTTCAGTTTTTGTTCACTATCTATCTATCTATATTTGTTTTTTTAAGTCTTTGCGGGTACCTACATGAATGCAGTTCAGCTTCCTTCGGGTATTATCCACGTCATTGTAGTGCTTTCAAAGTTGTAGCAGCGTTTCAGCAGAATCTCATCTGTCATCATCAGGCTTCTGTATTGAGTTTGAAACAAACTCGAAATACGAAGCCTGATGATGGCAGATGAGATTCTGCTGAAACGCTGCTACAACTTTAAAAGCACTACAATGACGTGGGATAATTTCCGAAGGAAGCTGAACTGCATTCATGTATACATTTGTTTATATTATTGTTTTATTCTTGCAGTCCAATCATCCAACAAATTATACAATTTTTTCCAGACCGTATAACATTCCTTCTTTTCCCTCTCTTGTAATTCCAACGTGAGTTTTGTCATTTCTGCACAATCCATAATTTTCTTTATTAATCATACTGTCTGTGGGGGTACTATCTAGTTTCCAATCTTGGGCATAGGTTATTCTTGCTGCTGTTAGAATGTATATTATGAGGGATTCAATTTCTTTCTTCAATCTTCCTCTAGTTATCCCTAACAAAAACATTTCAGGCTTCAATTCTAATTGAAATCCAGTAATTTCTTGGAACAAGGTTCTAATTTTATTCCAGTATTCTTTTGCTTTGGGGCAGGACCAGCATATGTGAAAGAAAGTGCCTTGTTTATTTTTGCACTTCCAGCATCCAAGATTCATATTTGGGTAAATTTTTGCCAATCTTGCTGGTGCTAGATGCCAATGATAAAACATTTTGTAAAGGTTGTCCTTATACACAATTTCAAAAAATTGCACTCTGGCTGGATTCTCCTTGATACGATAGTTCTTGATTTCTGAACATAACTGATCCCAACATTTATGTTGCTAAGCAAGACAGTGGTAAAGTCAGCTTTGCCCCATTTTAGGACCTTTCTTTCTTTTTCTTTTTTAATTTTATTTATGTCTTTTTTTCTTCTTTTTTAAAATACACAAATGCTTATTAAACAGTGTATTGTCTGGAACAATTTATTTATACATTAATAAAATACTAGTAGTGACAATAGTAATCATGACAGTAATGTTTGCTTATGAATAATAAAATTCTTACAAAATTTACTTGTACATATTAGTAATCTTTCTTCCTCTAATTTCTACTCCTTTTGCACCTCTATAACTGTCTGGTTTGGTTCTGCAACCCAACAGGACAGACACAGACTCCAGAGAATGATTAGGACTGCAGAAAAAACAATTACTACCCACCTGCCTTCAACTGAGGACCTGTATACTGCATGAGTCAAAAAGAGGGCTGTAGAAATATCTACAGACCCCTCACATCCNAGACATAAACTGTTTCAACTCCTTCCCTCAAAACAACGCGATAGAGCCCTGCACACCAGAACAACTAGACACAAGGAGAGTTTTTCCCCAACACCATCACTCTGCTAAACAAATAATTCCCTCAACACTGTCCAACTACAGGTGAAACTTGAAAAATTAGAGTATCGTGCAAAAGTTCATTTATTTCAGTAATGCAACTTAAAAGGTGAAACTAATATATACTCATTACATGCAAAGCAAGATAATTCAAGCCATGATTTGTCATAATTGAGATGATTATGGTTTACAGCTCATGAAAACCCAAATCCACAATCTCAGAAAATTAGAATATTACATGCAATCAATAAAACAAGGATTGTA
>BHFT01015054.1:0-16768 GCA_004320025.1 Laticauda laticaudata | reverse complement strand
AACACGAAAGGAACAGGACGGGGGAGACGCAGGGCGATGGAAAGCGGTATGCTCCACGAAGCCTAGCGGATGGGAACGGATGGGAGCGGATGCACATCCGCAAAGGCTTCCGGGGGAGTGCACAAAGCAGATTGCGGAATGGATACATGCCGGATGCAGGAGCAGAAGCCTAGCGGATTGCCTAGCGGAAGCCTAGCGGTATGCCTAGAATTCACTGAGCATGTGGGAGGATGCATTCGTCAGCCCCGCAGACATAAAAGGATGCAGCTCACAAGAGCAGTCACCATTAGCAGGAAAGGACCTGCCTTCCAGACACATCGACTGCCTGCCAGCCTGCCTGGCCCCTTGCCAGCCTGCCTGCATGCATGCCTGCCAGCCTTGCTGTCTGCCTTCCTGCCAGCCTCCCTGGCCAGCCTTGCTGTCTGCCTGCCTGCCAGCCTTGCTGGCCCCAGCCTGCCTGCCTGCCAAGCCTTGGTGACCTGCCTGCCTGGCCTGCCAGCCTTGGGGCCTGCCTTCCTGCCAGCTGCCTGCCTCCAGCCTTGGCTGCAGCCAGGCAACCCACAACCATGGAAGAGAGAAAGCCTCAGCATCTGCTCCAGCCCTGGCGAGAAGGGACAGGGCCACCTCCACCCCCTGGCCCTCCACTCTGCTTCTGCTGGGCTCTTGTAGCACGGGCTCGCTCTTCTGCGGCTGGGGCTTCTCTGCTTCTGCTTCTGGAGAGCTGATGATGCCTGCTATGCGGGGTGCTTCTGCTCGTGCTTACTCTGCTGATGCTGCTTCTGCTTGGTGGTACTTCTGCTGGGCTTAACTCTGCTTGATTGCGGCTTCATGGCGGTGCGTGCTTCTGCTGTGCTTACTCTGCCTGAAGCTGCGTCTGGCAAGGTGGTGCTTCTGCTGGTGCTTACTCTGTGAAGCTGCTCCTCGGTCCTGCGGGTTCCTGCTGGTCCTGCCTGGATCTGCTCATGCTCCTGGTCTTGCTGTGCTCCTGGTCCTGCTCGTGCTCCTGGCTGCTGTGCTCTGGTACTGTTCGATGCTGCTGGTCCTGCTGCGCGCGCTGTGCTTACTTCTGCTGCTGCTGATCCTGTTGCTGCGGTCTGGCTGACTGCTGACTGCTGCTGAAATCCTGGTGCTGTGGTGCTGCTGCTGCTTGTACTGATGATCCTGCAGGTGCTGGTGCTGCGGTGGTTGGAGGAAAGCAGCCCCTACAACCTGGGAAGCCCCTCTGATGAGGGCCCATGTGGTCCTGCAAAGGAGAAGGTGGCATATGCGAGAACGGGAGAGGAGGCAATTACTCCATCGAGGAGAACAATTGAGGATGAGGTGCTGGAGTGGCTGAGAGAGAAATGAGTATCTATGGCGGAAGGGACACAGGCTCTATAGGGACCACCAAAGGAAGCAGGCTGCCTGGAGAGAGAAATGGCGGAACAAAGCCTGGGCACACTTCGGGAGTGTCCTCGGCTGCGTGGAAATATATGCCACACCTAGTATAGGAAGCCTGCACCCATCAAGAATCTGGCCAATTGCCGCAGGTCAAAGCTACGGACAAGAGAGACCTATTGTCAGTGGCCAAGTGCAGTTCCTGGAGGGGAGATCCGCCACTTGAGGAACAGCCCTCTCACAACCCTCTCTCTCAGCGCCTGCTGCAGAAGCCAGTCCTCTTCCGGCCGGAGAGTCAGCCTCCTGCTCTCCAGGCAGGTGTCTGCTGCGGGAAGCATCCCACAGCGAGAGAGAACACCCCCACAGCTGTTTCTAACCATGGTGGGAGCACGTGGGAGGGACACCCTGACGCAGTGGGAGAAAGAGACGACACTTCCACCACAGTCCTACCTGCATCCACCCCCAGCTCCCACCTCCACCAGAAAAAGGCAGAGAGCCAGACAGGACAGGGACAGAGCCACACTGTCTGTTGGAGATAAGAACACCCATCAGGAGCAGCATAGATCTCCTCTCTCAGCTTGGTACACACAAATGCCCCACTCCAATCGCAAGCCCTTCCTCACCTATGTGAACCAGCCCCTCGTGGAACATGCGGAACCCAGTACCAGGTGGTGAAGGACCGGATCACTGATTCTGCCTTCACAACCATCCAGATCCAGATAACCTGCCTCCCCACCCAGTCCAGGTCTGCTCCTCCACCCCAGGTTGATGTCCCTTCCCATTTCCAAGGCTTTCCAACAGGCCCTCACCTAGCAGGTTACGGCCACCAGGAGGTCCAGCAGCCACAGGCAGCAGAACTTCCCAGTCCAGCAAGCTCATTGGAGCCACCGTTGCCACCGTTCCACTTGAATGCCACCGATGCACCTCACCCACTGATGCCACCCACGCCAGTCCTCACCCAGCTGCAGACCAGACACCCCACTACACTTTGCTCCTTCCTCCACCCCACAGCCAAGCCTGGCCTCAGTACAACTGTCGTCGGGTACTGCGGGCTGACACCCCAAGGCATGGGGAAGGAGCTCTCAAACACGGGCTGAGCCAGCTGTTCTGAGAGCTTCCTCAACACACCGTCAACCCATTGTCCTCTCGTGGCCAGGCACCCCAAATGATGCCACAGACCAGCACTCCAGCAGCAGCCACCTCCACAGCACCTGGACCCTTTCAACCCCTGAGGACTGAGCCACACCTCTGGGATTGACAGAAGAAGAGTGCCAGAGGACTGGGGTGGCTACCTGTAGCTTTATTTGCGACACTTGACTCGGGTCTTTTTCTTTTTTACAGCTTGTTATAAAAAGATATCTGCTTCACACACTTGCTTCCATTTATTTTATTGATAAAGTCTGGTTGCGAACTTAGAAAATGTTAGAGCCTTTGCATGCTTGTGAGATGGTAAGATTAGGCAGCTGGGATGGACAGAGATTACCTTTTGGGATGGGTTAATTAGCTGTGGGATGGGCAGGGATACACTTTGGGATGGGGTAAATTAGCTGTGGATGGGCAGGCGATACCTTTGGATGGGTATAGCAGTGATAGAAAACCTCCAGTGGCAAGCATAGTGGGACTGTATGAGTCCCACCCTATCCGCTCTGGTT
Source organism: Laticauda laticaudata (assembly GCA_004320025.1). Taxonomy (NCBI): domain Eukaryota; kingdom Metazoa; phylum Chordata; class Lepidosauria; order Squamata; family Elapidae; genus Laticauda; species Laticauda laticaudata. The sequence goes on along the minus strand of BHFT01015054.1, from coordinate 13,739 downwards.
ATGCAAATGTTTGCCCCTTTTGAGAGCGGATAACAACGGATGGAACATTTTTCTCATCCGCTGCGTCCTTTTTACAAACGTTTTGCATCCGTCGGCCAGTGTGACAGGGCCTTAAGCAGCCTTTAGGTGGCACTGTTACTTTTGCTTTCTCTCACCTTTTTGCTATATTGTTTCAAAAAATTTCACTTTTAGGATTTATAAATTGACAGGTAGAAAACAAAAAGGGAAAAATAGCCAATATTTAAAATTAATCTTTCTCAACTTATTCCAACAAAATCCAGTTCAGTTAAAAGTTTATATCTTTGTTAAAGTCACAGTAATTTAATTCTGATTTAGTTTGACAGTTTAAAATGCGCTTTCCTCACCACTTCCAGAGAGGGACTAGTCCTTCTCTTCTATTTCATTTCTTCCTAAGATTTTTTTTCCCCCTTGAGGTGCTCTTTTATTTGTAGAGAAAAAATAAAAAAAAATCATTACCTAGTTCTGACACACTTTCCTTTTGTTTCTTCTTCCATTCCAGAGATATCCCAGCCTTTCAGCAGCTTTTAATGGCCTCTTTCCACTGCAGCCTGTTTAGGGAGCTTTTTCCTGGATCAACCAGGGACTTTGCAAGTCCCTGGAGTCAACAGAATGTGTTCCCCTTGTTCACTCTCTCTTCGGGACAGTTTAGGTCCAAATGGACCACCCAGCTGTGGGATATTGACTACTTTTTGGGAGCCCCAAATTACATGAACCCCTCCCCCCCTCTTTCTTTCTTATCTATCCTTTTCTTCCTTTCTCTTTCTTTTTCTTTCTCTTCTTTATCTCTCCCTTTTCTCTCTCTCTCTCTTCCTTTCTCTTCTTTCTTGTCTTTCCCTTCTCTCTCTCTCTCCCTTCCCTTCCTCCTTCCCTCTCTCTTTCTAAGGCTAGGAGAGAGAAATCCACCCAAAACAAAAACTCCTTTGGATAAAACTGGCCATTACCATTTGGCTTATTCAACCCAATACACACACATACACTCAAACAAACTTCTGTGATGCTAGACTGCAAAGTGCAAACTCACTCTTTTTTTTTTTTGGAATGCTTGTTTTGTTAAGCCTGAAGCTTCTCATGGTGTTTTCCTCTCCATTGTCACAGCGCCAGGCTGCAAGAGGGGAGACCTTAGGCACATGCATGAGCAACACACACAAAGACACACATGTGCGTGGGTTGGAGAGGTGAGCTAAGAGTCACACAGAGGTCCATCAGCCAGAGATGCAATGACAGATGAAGAGGATCAAAATGGGAAGTCTCTGCCCATTAAAAAAACATGTGAGCTTCCCTTTTAACCCACTCTCCCCTCTGTTGCCTCCATGCCCAATGCCAAAAGGACAGTTCAGCTTCTGCCCCCTTACCCCTTACCCACCACCACCGTTCACCTTCCACTTCCCCCACAGAGCCCTTGCGGCTTATGATCTCCTATGGCTACTGCCCATGGCACACTGGCAGGCAGAAATCCCCTGAGTCCCCCATGCCCTCTCCTTCCTACTTCTTTCTTCCTCCACACACAGGTAGGGATGTGGCTTTCCCACACAGGGGTGGGGTGGTCCTATGGAAAGGCCAGCAAGCACCAGTGCCACACACGGCCAGCCATAGATCCATGCTGCCACCTCAGGCTGTCCCCTGGGCGTGAGCACAGGAGGCTCTAAGTGTGTGAGGGCTGGGTTGGCATCCTGGATGAAGGGTAGTGCTCAGGAAGCAGTCCTCAGGGTTGCCACACCCTGCATGCCATCTCATGTGTGCATGTCCATGGGGCGGGGCCAAGGCAGCACTGCAGATCTAAGGCTGGGCTTGGGTGAGGAACTAGAGAGCAGCTGGGCATGACTCTAGGCAAACAGGCCCAGCCAAGGCAAGATAAGGAGTGGCTAGGAAGGGCCAGGTGAGGTGGGACGGGGCAGCTAGGGTGGGATTTGGCAGATTGCCGAACCCCTCAAAATCTTGGCTAGAGGATCACCTGAACCCGTGTGAAACCCTAGCAGCCCACCAGTGCGATATAGCTCAAATTTGCAAAAATTAAGTTGGGAAAGCTAAGACTCAGAATGAACTAAGACTTGCAGAAAATGTCAAAAATAGTAAAGGTTTCTTTCAACATATAAAAAAGAAGAAAAGAAAAAAGTCAAGGAAACAATTGGTCCACTAAAGGGAGAAGTTGGCAAGGAAAAAGCAGGGCTGCTGAATTCATTCTTATCTGTCTTCATACAAAATGAAAAAATAGCTCAACCAATTAAAAACAATACCATAAAATACTGATTAGGAAAGCAAGTCAAAATTGGCAAATGGTAAAAGAATACTATTCACTTTAGAAGAGTTCAAATCACCAGATCTAGATGGGTTCTGATGCAACTAGCAGACATGATCTCAGAACCACTGGGCTATAACTTTCAAAGATCCTGGAGACTGGGGAACCATCAGAAGACTGGAAAGAGCTGATCTGGTTCCTTCAAACAAAAGAGGGAAAAATTTGATTTAGGAAACTACAATCCTATCAGTCTGACATCAATATCTAAGAAGAACCTGCAAAAGATATTCAAGCAATGAATTTGTATTCAATCTATTCTCCAAACTACCTGATGGCAGGACAAGAAGCTGGAGCTTTTTAAGATGAGATTGGACATCCATTTGTCTTAAATAGTTTAGGTCCCTGCTTAATCAGAAGGTTGAACTAGAAGATATCCAAGGTCTCTTACAACTCTGTTATTCTCTTAGATGTACGATCATTCTTCCTTAGTCTTTTTAGAATGAGCACAGATTCCAATGCATTATACATTATATAAAAAACCAACAATATTGTACAGAACACTTCAGGAAATCAATAATGCCCCAATTTTTGTTGTCAAATTTACATGGTACATTACCTGGCTTATGCATCCAATGTTGACATGGGGAAAGCAAGAGGAAAGCCATGCAATTCTTGCACTGAAGGAATTTGTCAGATCCGTGTTTCTGTCATTTCTTCAGTGAAAAATGAAAAGGGGAGGGAGGCTGATAAAGAAATCCTTTCTTGATGTAACCTGAATATATTTAATCTTATATCAAATTTGTATAACCCACAACATGATACGTGTTCTATTTGAACATACTTGAAATACTCTTTTTTGGATTGGGTCCATAAATGGCCACTTGCGATTGGGTTAAAAGCACGAGCTGATTGGGTTCACAATGCCCACCTTGTGATTGGCCCACCAGATGCGGCGAAGATTCAAAGAGCCATCATTGAGCTGCGACCACGAGCAGTCACTATAAAAGAGGCTTGCCGCGGCTCCACAGTTAGAGCTGATTTCAAGAAACTAAATAAAGAGCTGAATTCACACTGGTCTCGAATCTCCTTCCCGCATCCAAACACTTGGTGACGAGGATGGGATCCTGAGACAAAAAGGGGACCAGTCAAAGCATGTGCAACGAGGACTGACCAACGTGAACAAGATGGCCAGCAGGCAAACTCCCACCTGCACCATTCGACCCAAAGACAGAGACTGGGCGAATCTACATCAACCGGTTTCTCATGTTCCTAGAGAAGCAACGACATGCAAGGAATGCAACGATACAAAGGAAGACAGCCGTGTTCGCTGAAACACTTGTGGGCCACAGTGTTCAAAAATGGCAAAGCATTGCCAAAACATCAGGATGTCCACACAGTGGCATGGCCGGAGTTGGACCGAACTGCTGGAGAGCCCATTTGCACTGGGTGTCTCCAACCTTATCAGGAGACACAAATTTTATAAAAGAGACCAGAGAGAAGCGTGAGAGTTGTCGGGGAGATTCAGCGTGGCTCAAGGGACAATGTGGCGGTGCCTGTGAGATTTCTCAAGATGGATGAAAGCCTTGAGAGACCGCGTCTGGTCCTGGGACTGAGAGATCTCACATTAACAGAGCCAACTACTGACCGGCCAAACATCACGGTCACCGAAGGCATCGCCGAGGCCACTGCAGCTCGAGGCCAGTGAAGAAGTCAGCAGCCACCATTGCAGAACATGAATGTGCGGTGACCCAGCAAACATGGGCAGAAACAGGCCAACTTCACGAGAGGAAGCCAGTGGCAACAAAAGACCACACCACATACCGATGCCCACCATTAAAGATGTTGAGTCCTTATCTGAGACCGACCAACTAGGAGGAAGAAAATACATAAGACTCCAGTCAGAATGTACAGACAGGAAAGGAGAGAACGCAAGCAGGTTTTTCCAATGCGCCGGGTGTGGAGAAACCACCCACGATCCGAGATGCCATTTTCTAGATACTATTTGCTGCCACTGCAAGAAACCGGGGACACATTGTTTAGGGTACTGCCGAAACAAAAAGAGCTACAGCCACTACGGTGACGAGACAGGCACCCCCCCCAGGATCAGAGACAAGACAGACAGGGAACCGTTGGAACGCGAAAGCAAAAATAAAGCAGTCACGAACCCTACCGAAAGGAAGAGACCATCAGACAATTATCACTTGGGCATTTGAGTATGATAAGATGCCCATAAAGTATACATACAAGGTTAACATTGAAGGCAACAGGTGTAACATGGAAAGTGGACTCTCGGATCATACTGCTCAATGGTATTCCTGGAACACCATTCAAACGACTAATCCCAGCATACGCAAGAGAACAACTAGAAAAACCAAAGACTGACTTGAAGGACTACCAGCGGGAATAGGATCCCCGTAGTGCTGGAGTTGGACCATTCCAAATAACCTTCAAGGAACACTCAGAAATCCTCCATGACCGATAGTGACAGGGATCGCCCAAGCCTGCGTGGGATGCTAGAATTGGGTTTGCAGCTCTTGGGGAGTTTGAAGGTGACGGCATAAACAGGCGGTCACTGAGGCACGAAACTGGAAGGAGGCCATGCATGAAAGACTCGCAGGACTGTTTTTACGGAAAGCTAGAGCAAGTTACTGAAGGTCCCTATTTCATTCAATTTGAACGCCAAACATAGGCAGCCATAACCGGTTAAAGACACGGTGGGTCCGCATTCGGCACTTAAAACGCAAAGATCAATGAGCAATTCCGATAGAGCTTCATCGCACAAGGGGTACTGGATACAAATAGACCAGCGTGAAGGTGGGAAAACCCCAAATTGTGACCCCGGATAAGCGCAGATGGGTCCGTGATGAATCTGCGGGAGAATGACAAGGCCCACCTGAACCACGGCGTGTACAACATAAGGCACATACCGCTGTCCCAGTGGTTGTAACATTATTACACTGCCCTGGGTGGAGGAAATCTATCACGAAGCTGCGACCTGGTGGCAGGCATACTCTTATGTCATTATCTCCTGGTTGATTCTGAAAGCGGAGGCACAAATCATTTTGAACTGCACAGGGGGCATTTAAAGTGCAATAGGTACAATTCGGAGTCAGCGTGGCCCAGGGGTGTTCGCAAAGCCTGATGGAACGTCTTCTACAAGGAATTAAAGGGGTGGTACCCTAGCTTCAATAAAATTACAGTTGGTAGCCGCGTGAAGGAACAAAAAGCGGCAAAGTGGAAAGCTGCCTCAGGGGAAGTCCTAAAAAGAGTTTAAAGAGGTGGGACTTCAAGGTGAAAAAAGAAAAATGCGCAGCTGGCGGCACTGAGGAAAGTTTGAGATTCCTGGGGGGGTAACCTGATAGACACAAAGAAGGAATTCATCCCACTGAAAGAAAATAAAAGGCGCATAAAAGAAGCCACCAGACCACAAAACAAAACTGAATTACAAGGGGGCAATTTCTGGACTCATTAAAATTTTGTATAATGTCTTTTGCTGGCAGGAAGGCAAGCAATGGCAGAGCACTGCATAGACTACTACGAATAAAGATGACGCTACGGTGAGCGGGTGACCTGGGCGCTGACAGGAAAGAGCCACGTTCCAGAGAAATAAAAGATCTGTGACATCCAAAATCTGTACTTATTAATACAACGAAAAACCCTTACCACTGACAGTTGACAATGCCGATGGCGCATCACCTTTCGGCAGTCGGAGACATACTAGCCACACACTACCAGATGGCGAGAGAAGAGCACCAATCGCTTTCAGCTCCAATAACATTGTCCAAGGCAGAGAGGAACTATAGCCAGCTGGATAGAGAGCACTAGCAGAGATCACTGGAGTAAAGCGTTTCCATGAGTATTTCTACAGTAGGATTTTCTTAACTCATTACTGACCACAAGCCACTCCTGGGGATACTCCAGAGAAAAGGCCACCACCACAACATATTGTCACCATGGATGACAAGGTGGTCCGAATTCCGGGCCACATATAACTAAATTCATCCACGACCAGGGAAGAGCAATCACATGCAGACGCCCTGAGACCCATTACGCCCTACAAACCTAGACGACGACCCCAGCACAGACCAGGTCCACACTACAAATGGAGACCTTGCCAAAACCTATCCATAACTGTGTCAGACATTGCAAAAGAGACCGCTAAGAGACAGACAACTGGTGTGGATTGTTAAACTGCGGTAGGAAATAGGGTGGCCGCGAAACTGATGACGGCGACACGTTTAAACCCTTCTGAACCCGACAAATTGAGCTATCGATATTGAAGGAGATGTATACTGTGGGGGGATAGAGTTGTTATTCCAAAAAAATGCAGGAAAAAGTACTGTGCATGCTACATAAATGACACCAGGTATCATCAAAATACCCTGGCCAGGAGTTATGTCTGGTGGCCCAGGGATGGACAAAGACATTGAGACATGGTGGAATGTGCAACAAATGCCAAAAGTCAGACCTACCCCCCCTCCCGTACCTACACTCCAGTAGGAAACACCCAGGGGTCCGGGTGAGAATCCATACAGATTTTGCCGGACCCACAAAAGGGATGATGCATTTTTAAATAATTGTCAACGCTTACTCCAACTGGTTGGAGGTCACAGTCATGCAGTCCACGATGACAGAAAGCTGTCATCAAACAGCCAATAAAACTATTTGCAATGCATGAGTTACTGGACTTGTTAGTCTCAGAGAATGGGCCGCAATTCACAGCGCTGTCTTCGAAAAATTCCTTGCCGAACTGTGTATACAACATGCCCTTAACAGCACGCCGGTCACCCGGCTACAAACGGACAGCAGAACGCATGGTTTGGTATACTAAAGAGGCATTAGATTAAATAGACATATGGGTGACATTCAAGACAAAATCAAAATGCTAACCATCCAACATATAACACCGAACACGTCGGCTAACAAAAGCCAGCAGAACTCCTGATGGGCAGGAAACTATGCTCACACTTGGACAGATTATAACCCAACATACAACCCCGAAAGCCACCAGACTCCTCCATAAATACCATTCACAACAGGGATCTGGTATACGCAAAAAACCTTATGGGGACCACTTGGATAACCAGCTGGAATAACGCAAATAAACAGACCCCGGTCATACCGGCTAGAAACGGAGGACGGAGAAGCAGGAAGAGACACATAGACCAACTAAGGTCTAGAAATAATAGAAAGAAAACACCAACAACCCCAAAAACGCACAAACACCCACACACTCAAAGACCACACCAACAGATTATAACAAAAACCAGAGAGGGGGAGATCAATCAAACATAAATCAAAAGGGAGAAGAAAACCCACTAATAATACAACAGCAAACAAAAACCAACAACAAACACCACCAGTAGAGCTCATTTAGAAACCAAAAACTACTTACCAGCAGAAGACTTTCGGCAGAAGGGAACTGGCAGCGGAAAACCAACATGAGACCACTCCTGGAAGAGGCAGCTGAGCCAACTCAACCAGCCGAGGAACCAGACAGGAGCAGCAAGTCTACTCAACCAGCCCAGTAGACCGGGTGGGAGTGGCAGAAGCTGAGTCACCCTTCAGGAGGTTCCACGAGAAGGAGAGGAGAGACAGCGATCCCATCCGAACTAGCGAAGACAACACCAAAAAATGAGCTGTGCAGATCAAGTAGAAACCATAGAAGCCCTGCCAACTTACGGGACTACGTAACGTAGGTCGGACTGAACCAAGAGGTTAGGGGTGTTCTATATTAACATATTTGAAATACCCTTTTCGGATTGGTCCAAAATGCCACTTGCTGATTGGTTCAAAAGCACGAGCCTGATTGGTTCACATTGCCGCCTTGTGATTGGCCCGCCAGATCAGTGGAAGATTCAAAGAGCCGTCATTGGCCGCGAGCGGCAAGCAGCCACTATAAAAAGAGGCTGCCGCGGCTCCGCAGTTAGAGTTGATTTCAAGAAACTAAAATAAAGAGCTGAAGTCACACTGGTCTTGAGTCTCCTTCCCGTGATCAAACAGATACAATGGAGGAGAAAAGCCAGATGGCCAGAACCTATCACCTCTGAGAGGCACAGCCAGGAAATGAGAAGATTATAAAAATTCCACAGTGAGATGTGCCCTGGGAATCTCTGGAAAAGTTCATTCTTAAAAGGGGTGGGGGAAAATTAGGTATGCCCTGGGAAACTATGAAAAAGATTGCTCTTTACAAAACAGGGGGGGAGAATAACATTACTGCCTTTTGTTTCACTAAATACACATGAGATAAGGGGAGGGGTCCTAAACTCCCGTAGTGTATCCTGTATGCCTGAGAGACCTCAGACGCTGCTTTGAACTCCTACATGAATTGTCTCACCTCAATAAAGGATTCCTTTTTGATATGTTTTGATATGTTTTCAGAAGTTCATTCTAGTTGAGTGAATGGAAAAAGTTCTGTAGCCTGACAGAATTACAGCAGAATGGCTAGAACAAATGACTTGACTGATACACATCTTTCCCAAGCCAGCTTTCACTGTATGTAGTTACGGGAGGATCTTGGGTCTTTTAGTTTTCTCATAGCCAGTGAGTTGGGGGTGATCTGATATTCTTCATGCCATGTGAATTGTTGCTCTTGCTTTTACAGCAGGGAGAAGAGACTAGCAATTCTGTTCCAGCAGGGTCACTGTCTTTCCCTACTGTGGCAGCTCTTCAATCTGGATGTAGCCAGAAATAAGAAAACGTTCACCCGTTTGGCAGCCCTCATGCAGGTGAACTGTGCAGAGGAGTCTCAAGATGAATCTCAGGTATACTTACATGTCTTTTCTGCCCTTGCAGACTATCGCCATTCTTGGGTTTTTTTTCTGTATACTATAGAGAGAAAGCTGGTATCAAATGATACCTGATAATTCATGCTGTCAATAATTTTGTTTGGATTAGCACTCTCGGGGTTTGATCAATTGTTCTTTGGGTACTCTGTCCAATTTGATGTATAATGTATAATGATGATAATTAAAAATCATACATTTAATGCAGCTATCAAGTGCAAGGATTCTTGTGCACATTAATGACTGTAATACAAAAAAAAATGACTCAGATACTATCTAAACCAGGGGTTGCCAACCTTTTGGACCTCAGGTACCACCAAACTCATAATTTTAAATTTCAGGACCACTAGCCAGTTCTATAGGTATGGCCTAATTTGTAGGTGTAGCTTGGTGGTCATGTGACTGGCTGGGCATGGCTTGTATGTAAATATTATAAATATTTATATAAATATTGANCTGTCATCAGCTAGCTCAGTTTGTCACATAAAATTGCTTGCAAGCAAACTCATAAAATTAACTCACAACACACAATGAATGTAAATATTGAATTTTTCATAAAAAAAGAGCAACTTTTACCCAAAATCAGGCAGAGCAGGCAGGCAGATTGAGTTGCTCACAGAATCATTCAGTGATCTATCTGCCATCGGCTAGCTCAGTCTGTCCCATAAAATTTGCTTGCCATGAGTCTGCACTGAATAATAGAACATTCAATCCTAAGGGAGGTTCAGTTGTGGTTAAAAGCAGAGACGAAGATCTAAAGATTAGCTAAAAAACAAGAAATGCAACCATTTCCTACTTCCTATCTCATCTAAATCTCCCGGCACAGCAGAACAGCTGACGGTTGGGGGGAAAAAAAGAAAAACAGCAACTTAGCAGGCAAGTTTGCCGGGTAAGGAGTGAACAGGGAGGGTTCCTGTGGGCCCTGTGGGTGGTGCAGCCTTGTGTTTCTGCACAGCCTGGATTAATTGCTTTGGGGGGGTGCTCCGGGGGTGAGATTTCTCTGCGGCCCAAATTTTCTCACAGCCCACCAGTAGGCCACGGCCCGCCGGTTGGCGACCGCTAATCTAAACTACTGTAAGTAATGGAAATAAGCAGGTTTAAATTCAAATACATATAGTAACTTACAGTGGTTTGCTGTGGATGACATAATTAATGCTTGATTTTCTCATTATCTCACATTCTAACATTAATTTACTGCCATAAATTTATTACTTAGGTTAAAAAGTTTTATTTGTTTTCTAAATAAAATTTTAAATAAAAAGAAACATAGCATAAAGAAAAATAAGAAAAAGAAATATAGGAAGAAACAGCCACAATAAAAACTAAACTCTCACTGCACAACTTTAGAAAAAAGGCAGCAATGTTGATATTATCCAAATACATATTGAAGGAAGGTACCACAGTTATATTCCCTAATTTTCAGTGCTTTGTTTACTCATCTGAATGTATTATGTAAGACAAAGGATATTAAGACCATTGATAAAATCTGATTCTGTAAATGATTTACTGTAGGGATAGTGGGGTTTTTAAGTTTTTTGAAAATTCAACTATTTGTTTGATGCAAATTAATAAGATACTAGAATTCACAGAAACAAAAAAACACTGAGAAGTACAGCAAAGTTATGTATACACTGTTCTCATTTCAAAGATCATCTTCCAGAACTATTATTACCAATTTTGGCCTTAAAATTGGAGTGAGTGCCAAATTGAAAAAGTTCGAGGAAAGGTCCTGCAAGTTTCCGACTAAAGCAATACTAGATTCTTTCCACTAAAATATTCTTAGTAGGTACCAAAGTTCATTTGTGCCTTTACTTGTAATATCATAGATAATCTCATCCTATATGGATTTCTCCCTCTGCTATCAAATGATGGGTTGCCAACATGAATGGATGAAGTATGAGTTAATGGCCATCAAACGTAGTTCTCATCTTCAAGTTGTTGGAGGAGGGTTACTGACAATTGCTAAACTAGCATCATCACTGGCTTACATGAAGCTTTGTTTGGGGAACATGCTTTTAGCCATCCAACTGGGTAAGTTAGTTTGACAGTTTCTAATTCTTGAGCTCAAAAATAGGCAGATATTTTTGGACTGTGTTTTTTTTTTTAGGTTATCGTGCACATGAGTTATATGAGCAACTGAAGAGACCTAACCTTGACGCTAACGTGCTCCATGACATTTTCAAAGCTCTTTATCTAAGCACCAGGTACTTGGTTGTATCTTTCTTTCTTTCTTTCTTTTACAAAAAAAGTGACTTTCAGAATAACAGAGTTGGATGGGAACTTGGAAATCATCTAGTCCAGTAGTCCCCAACCTTTTTGGCTTGGCAGCCTGGTGAGGGAGAGGCATAGTTCCCTGTGAGTGGTAGTATGTGTGTGCGCAAATGTGCATGCTTCATTTGTGTGAGTGGTGGGTGTATGCACCTGCTGCTCCCACAAAGAGAGCTTCACACGAGTACACTGGTTGCCACTTCAGCGAAGGGAGCTTCATGCATGTGCTCGCCCGCTGGTTTAGGTTTTAATGACAGTTGAATCTAAATTGAATTTAACAAAGCCAATGTAGTCTAACACTGCATCAACAGAGGGATACTATGAAGATTATGTGAAGTACCATTTTATGCTGTGCTGGTGAGGCTGCCCTTGGAATACTGCATTCAGTTCTAGTCAGCATAATACAAAAAAAATCACAATACAAAAAAAAAAAAGCGACGGGCAGCTTATTCTGAGAAATGTTCCTGACAGTGAAAACAATTAATCAGTGAAATATCTTGCTATCCCGAGTTATGTGTGCTCTCATCACTCTCATCACTGAAACTGAGAAAAGATTGGACAACCATTTGATCAGGATAATATAAAGTCTCCTTCCTTAAGCAGCGGCTTGGACTAGAAGATCTCCAAGGTTTCTTGCAGCACGATGATTCTATGATTTTTGGAAACAGAAACTAACCATACAGATTGGATCCATATAAAATGATAAATTTTTATTCAGTTTGAGTCTGTAGTCTAATGACTATAAATATAAATTTTAACAAGTAAATATAATATTAACAAGATAACAGAGTTGGAAAGGACCTTGGAGGTCTTCTAATCCAACCCTCTGCAGGATACCATCAGTAACCTTTCTCTAGTTCTAAAGCAGCCAGGACCTGGTTAGATAACCATATGTTTCTCCCTTCTTTCTTCCTTCATAATTCTCACTGCAAATCCAAAATTGAGATTTGTTTTGTGGGAAAGGCGCATAAGTCACCAAAGTCATCATTGCCCAAAAGATACTCATGCAATCAAAAATCAAGGTTAAATCCATGTGAATGAAATCATATAACCATTTCTCCATCCCAATTAAAAAGGACACATATACCCATTTCTGATTTGGCCTTGAAATTTTGTCTGCTTTGGTCCCAGTAAGGGCAGCATTTTGCACGTCTCCCATTGATAATATCCCCCAAAATGATAGGTTTTCTGAAAAGTAATTTACAAATAACTTAACAAGCAACATGACATAGTTTTTACTTGATTAGCATAGTCTATTTACAGAATATAAAATAATTGAATTGGAAGAGACCTTGAAGGTCTTCTAATCTAACCCTTTGCTCCAGCAGGACACCCTATATCCATTCTGGAGAAATAGCTGTCTTATCTCTCTTTTAATACTTCCTGTGATGGAACACCCACTTCTGGAGACAAGCCAGTTGACTGATTAACAGGAAATTTATCCTTAATTCTTGGTAGGACCACTCTGATAAGCTTCCTTATGTTACTTCTTGCCTTGCCTTCAGATGCTTTGAAGAGTAGGTTGACCCCCTCTTATCTGTGACAGTTTCCCAAGTATTGAAAGACAACTATCATGTCACTCCAGTTCTTCTTTTCATGTAATCAAACATATTTAGTTGCTACACCCAGACTGCAAGTTTTGTCTTCCAGTCCCCTAATCATCTTTGTTGCTCCTCTCTGCATTCTTTCTAGAGTTTTATAACATGGTGACCAAAACTGGATGCAGTATTCTAAGTGTGGTCTTACCAGTGCAATATAAATCACTACTAACACTTTATTTTTATTTTTATTATTGTTATTATTATTATTTCTTTTATTCATTAAACATGAAACTCAGTCACCTGAACATTTAAAAATGTATCACAAATATCATTGACTGGTATTGGCTGATATGGGTTGCTGTCAGCATCCCAGATATCAGCCAAGTATCTTCTTAAAATGTACAATGTGTAATGCAGTTTTTTGCAGTTCTGCTGGTGTTATTGCAGGAAGCTACAATTTCTTGATGTATTTTGTAAAACTCTTGAACATGGTACCTAGTGCTCTGATGATGATGGGTATCATTGTTGTTAGGCATGTAAGTCACCTAATAGTTGGGTTGGAAATATATAAATCAGGATAGACATTTTAATACTGTTTCTTTAAGGGATTGTACAATTGTAATTGGGCGTGGTTCCTCAAATGTCCATAAGATGGAGCCAGAAACCTGGTTTCCCAGAGAGTGTTTTGGTTCCTCCATTTTTCCCTTTTGACTGTTACTGATCGTCATTATTCTTGGATTTGATGTAAGTCTGTTACTGAACTGTTTATGATATTGGAATTTGTTATTTGGATTATCCCTGGATTGAATACTGACTGCTATAACCGTGTATGACTTGGACTGTTTGTTGGACTTTGCTTAACCATTTACTGGAAGTAAAAACCTACAT
>BHFT01015052.1:0-24592 GCA_004320025.1 Laticauda laticaudata | reverse complement strand
TCCCCCCCCCCCCATGCATCACATCTCTGGATCTGCAGCCTTAATTATTGTCCCTGGGGAGTCTCAGTATCCTTCAACTCCATCACTGTTTTCAGCATGAAAATAGCAGAATTCCCGTGCCCTTGTTGCTTTGGAATCGAGTTTTCAGACAACTGTAAATCACATGCATACACAAGAACCTCCCTTTCAAGGCACAGCTTCATTGAGTTAGCATTCAGGACTGCAGTGTGATTTGTTTAATGTATAGATCTGTCAGACCTAATAAATCTTTGTGGCATTATGGATGGTGTTATTAGTTTTGATCAAGATTAGAGCTGAAACTTGATGATGTGGCTGATGTTGATGCTTATGGGCTATCAGTTCACATATTAGACTTTCTTTAAAAAGATGAAAGCTAATGCAATTCAGAGCATACTTCTATTAAAATATTTAATACCTCACTGATATTGATGGGAAAGCTATTTCTGCATTTTTTCAACAGTATACATGCAAGGCATTGCATGGAAGAAAACATATTTTTTTTAAAAATGACCTGCTACAAAACTTCCACACAAAAGTCTCTGTGCATAGTTACTTGATGACTCTGTCTAGAACTACAGATAGTCCTTGACTTACAACAGTTCATTTAGTGACCATTTGAACTTACAATGGCACTGAAAAAAGTGACTTATGACCATTTCTTACACTTATGACCATTGCAGCATTCCCATGGTCATGTGATCGAAATTCAGGCACTTGGCAACTGACTCATTGCAATGTGATCATTTTTTATGACCTTCTGACAAGCTAAGACATTGGGGAAGCCAGATTGACTTAACAATCCTGCTACTATATTAATAACTGAAGTGATTCACTTAACAAATGTGGCAAGAAAGGTCACAAAAGGAGGCAAAATTCACTTAACAAATGTCCCACTTAGCAACATAAATGTTGGGCTCGATTGTGGTCGTAAGTCGAGGATTACCCGTATACATGTTTCTTTAGTGTATGATCATATGACAGAACCAACATTTCCTTGCTGGGTTCAATGAAGGTCAGTAATGAAACTGGATAATTTTATGTTCTGAGTTTAATGGCCTTATAGCCCTCTCCTTCAAGATAGCGGTCTGTATTTCTATTACTTTGACTTCAAAATAGGACAAGCCAGCTCTCTTGTGTTTGGAGGAATGTTAGACCTTTGTCCAGGGGTGGGATTCAAATTTTTGAACAACCGGTTCTGTGGGCGTAGTTTTGTTGGTGGACGTGGCTTGGTGGTCATATTATTGGTTGGACATGGCCAACTCAATATCACTCACATAAAGGCACACATCTCCTCACCTGGCCTCTCATGACTGTGGGGATACTGCAACAGTTGTAAGTATGAAAAAATTTGGTCATAAGTCACTTTTTTCAGTGCCATTGTAACTTTGAATGGTCACTCCACACAAACAAAATACCAGCAAAAGAGGGAAAGAAAACTCCAGAGAAGTTCCTGAGACAGGAAGTCTAGTCCTGCCAAGAACGTAATAAGGGTTAATGGAGAGGCAGTTTCTGTAAGCAACACCGGAATGTTTCCTTCCTGCCTTCCTTACAGGGTTAGGCCAATAATTTCTTCTAACAACTGGTTCTCCGAACTGCTTAGAATGTTAACAACCGGTTCTAGCAAATAGGAGCAAACTGGTAGAATCCCACCCCTGCCTTTGTCTGGTAGAAAGTGATGTATTCATTTCAGGCAGCAGATTCTGGAAGAAGAGGAATTGGAGAACAGAACTCTTGATGTCTCTGAACCTATCCGGCTATCTTGAGGTCTTTATATGTAAGGAAAGATGGTGTTCCCATGACCAGTTTAAAATGTACCTATACCTTAGTCCAATTTGTATGAGGACCTGAGATCTCTTCTTTACTTCTGACTCCAAAATTATTTCGGGCTTTTCTTAGTGTGCAAACATCTTCTCAGACTATTGAATGGGGTCTGAGGCATTGAATCCAAAGTTCTGCACTATTGGCATAGCTGAACTAGAGGTCTTACAGCTTGTAGAGACTCATAAACTGAAGTTCTACTTAAAGGCAGTCTGAATTTCCACACCCACCCAGCTGAGTTTTGTTCTTGCAAAAGAGACTTGCTTTTCCCCTTCTTGCTCATAATAGATTAAACTGATTTTGCTTCCTCATCACTTCCTCGTCACCTAAGGGGGGAAAACATGGAAAAGGGGGAAACAAGAAAAAATCCACTAAGAAAAAATCCACTTCCAAGTTCCTATCCACTTGGAAGACTCAGCTGGAGTTGTTTTCTTCCTGTATTGGTTTTGTTTTGTTTTAGGATATTCTTGTTTACTCTTGCTTTATGGTAATTTCTTTAAAAGGATGTTTACTTTTAACCTGATCACCAGATCATAATATGGTCTATTGATGCAAGGAAAAAGAAGAGAAAGAAGATCTCGTAAGATACACTAAATATGGACAGTGGGGAACAGCTTTTCTAAATCTACAAGAAAGAAGAAAAAACTTCTTTCTTTCTGTTTAATCTTGTTCTCCTAGAATAACATGGAGACTTTTCTTTCTCAAATAAGTTATCAAAATAAATTATTTGCCATACAACGTTGCTCAATCCCTTATCCCTGTTCCCACCTTTTTAATTCAAAAAGAGATAGAACAAGTTAGCAACCACTTACTGTTTTCTCCAAATGGATGGAAATAAAGAGATGCAAACAGTTCAGAACAGCATCTCTCCCACCCAACTTATAAGTGAATTTTATTCCCTCTCCAGGATCATCATTTACTATAGTTCAAAATGATGTTGAAGTCAAACAAAAATAAGTCTGAACTGAATTTAAGTGCATTTAAGTTCATTTAATAATATTCAACAAATTCCTTGTGTATTACCATGTATTCTTCATGCCAAAGTTTGGCAATGGAATAGCCCAGGCTACCCACCTCTGCTTTTATTGCTTTAAATGAGTAGGTATCTTGGGTGTCATTATTAGTGTAATTACTTTCCTTGCCCCTGAAGTACCCTTGTGCATTGTAGGATAGGAGGAAAGAATATAAAAACCTCTTGATACTTCCGCACAACATTAACCCTCTTCTCCATCCTTGCCTTGCTGGAGGTATCAGCCATGGAAGACCAAAGTCAGTTATTTTGCAAGTGTTCCTGTTGTTCAAAGCAGATCAACCAAATCTAGATAATCTAACTAACCCCATGGCCTCGGGATCAAAACTTTTGAAAGGATTGGTCTAAATACTTCTAAAAAGTCCTTTAAGGGAGCCAGCTATTCAGCTTCCAGTTCATTTCATCAACTTGGTGCTTCCCAGGGGAAACTTCCAAAAAGGCTAATAGTTTAAAATCTTCAGTACATTGATATTGCTCCTGGTCACATGATGTTACTCTTAGTCACAAAACCAGTTGGGTGACTTTAGGCTAGTCACACTCTTTCAGACCTGGGAAGGAGGGAGGGAGGGAGAGAGAGAGAGAGAGGGAGGGAGGGAGATGGTATTCAGCTTTGTTCGGGTATTTTCCCATGTCATTATAGTTGTGCTTTTAAAGTTGTAGCAACATTTCAGCAGAATCTCATATGCCATCATCAGGCTTGTGTATCGGGTTTGTCTGTGTGTCAGGCTTTCATAGCTGTTTCTGTTTTAAATTTTGTTCCACCTATATGGCACATATATGTAGGTGAACTACATTTCTGCTTTCCCTCTGTTTCATTTACAAACATTCATTAAAAAAGAAACTCAGTTCAGGTTATATCACAGGAAGAGGTGTTTTTTTGAAAAATTATCTGTCCCCAAGGTCTCCAGTGAATGAAGGCATGTGTCTGTGTGCATTGTGCAAAGAGAAAATCAGAAATACTCAGCCAAAGAAATTAAAAGTATACATAAAAAAGGGAAGAAAATGTAGCTTCGGATAGCTAAATGGACAACATAAAGATTAAACAAACAAACAAATGCTGCTACACTTCTCTATACCTTTCAAACCATTCTTGCTTCCATCACATCAATACTCTGGTTCACACTGAAGAAAATGATGAACCAAAGAAGCTTATTGGATTCTTTAAGTGAAAACAAAGTCCAGTTGCCTTTTGAAAAAAAACCTTTGGGACAAACATGACCTGGATGACTGAGTCTCTCCATAGACATCTGCTTCACCCAGTGCTTTTTTGTTCTTTAAATTTCTTACCACTTCTTTTTTTTGACAAACCCCATCCCAATTTTCTCCATTTCCTTTTTTGAGATTGTTCGCTCTTCCTTCTTACATATGTTTTCCAATTGATATGTTATTCATTCTGTCTGTATGACCCAATCACTCAATGTGCTTTTTCATACTGTTGATCCACTTTTGTTTTCGGTCACATCAATTCATTCTTAATCCCATCTTTTCTAGTTTTATTTCATGTTTCTTGTAGCCCATTCCTATTGTATTCAACTTATTTGTATATTCCTTCTGAGATATTTCATTTCATATAACAAAGTGGGCAGAAGCCTGCCCTATCCAACTATTTTTGCTTCTTTCAATATTCATTCAAGATACCCATTACTTTTAATGTCTTAAAATATCTCCATCAATTCCCATGTCTATAGTAAGTATTCTACCTTCTTTAAGCCCATGTCACACTGCACCAACGGATAGAAAGAGGATGTAAAATGGAGAGAAACACTTCCCATCCATTGGTTAACGCGATGCTTCCGTTCTGTACTCACTGCCTCCGTTTTTCATCCTCTCTATCCGTCCAGCATTCTCTGATCGCTCAACATCGTGACTGAAATTCCATCCACTCAAAAATTGTCGAGCTGCTCAAAACTTTTTGGAGCGGAAAAGTATCCAATGCGTCCATTCCGCATCTGCAACGCTTACGGAACATCCTTCTACATTCCGTCTATCCGTTACCTCGTATACTCCGTCTTAGGCATCCGTCTGCATCCGCGAACTCGCATCGTCCAGTGGAAAAAACAGACACAGGAGAAGCGAAACGACACAGAATGACACAAAGCGTTAGTAGCACGGGAAAATGATGGACAGCGATGCCAGGCTACATCACAAAGCATTTAAAACAGAAAAAACTTCACAGACGGGACCTATCTCAGATTTAGGATGTCTGCAGAATGTCTAGAGATGCAAAAGGAACATAGTGGGAAACCTATATTCCTACAAAAGGGGAACTCACCTGATCTCACTTCAGCCAGCTAGCCCTGCGTTGCAGGACCTCTTGCAGCCTTCATCTGTCTTGCTCTTCACACTGCATCAGTCATCTCCACCATGGATCACACACACGTCTTTGTTAGCCAACATCGTCATATATACAGTGCCAACCATTCTAAGCAAGGCTCTTCTCACCTGTTCTATGCGATGAAAAGAAGTGGCAAGAAAGTGTCTAGGGTCCCGAAGATGAATACCAGAAAGCAGAGACGACTGCATAACAAGCTGATGTGTGGAGCTGATGGACGAAGACCTCGTGCATTCCAGAACTAATGGAGCATGCCTCCAGTATGTTTGAAGAATGTTGTGGAGCGGCTGAGACGACGGATTGACCAAAGCAGAGCACCGAACTTCGGCCCCAGCCTGGACACTGGAGTCAAGGTGGCACTGACTCTTGCATCCACCTGGCCTCAGGGAGTACGTACAGCAAGCATGCAGTTGTGTGGGTGCCCACCAACACCATCAGCATTTGGGTCAGAGAAGTGGTCAGCGCGGATTACAATCGAGATAAACCTGGAGGAGCTCTCCAGTCCCCCTCCATTGGAAGAGCTGGAAAAAAGTTGCAAGAGAAGTGGGTAAATCAGAAGTGGAACTTCTCCTTACACCAATTGCGAGCCATAGATGGCAAGCACAGCTCCAGCCAAGTCAGGTCCACTTATTTCAACTACAGGGCTTTTTCAGATCATCCTTTCACCAGTGGTCGTGCTGATACAATTCATGTTACATCGATGCTTCAGCAACGCTTCATCTTCAGATGATCAGGTATACAACGCAATTCACCTCAAGGGGGCCTGGAACGCACTTCATTCTTGGCCTTCCCAGATCAGACCCCTAGCCCAACGGACCACAAGATGTGCCTACTTCATGTGGGGAAACGCCTCCTTTCCTCACAACCTACCTCATGAAAGCCCTACACCTCCCAAGAATGCCTCATCCGTGAAGACGAGGACTTCAAACTAACAGAGCATTCCAGGGCAAGGCGATAGGTGGAGAACGCCTTTGGCAATCTGGCCAACAAGTTACCAGGATACTTCTCACCACCATCAGCATGCGCCAGAGACCGTGAGCGAGGATCGTGAGAAGCTTGCTCGATTCCTGCACAATCTCATGGCGCACCGCCTCCCATGTTGCAGAAAGGCTCGTGGACCTCAAACAATGGAATGGGGACATGGAGCCTGGTGAATGGAGGCAAGGGCAAGAACCGATAGACATGGGGATGTGCAAGCGCTCAAACAGAGCTTCACGTTGAAAGGGAAGAAGCGAGCGCAACTCCTGAGACACTGTGCAACTCCCCAGCTGGACATGAGTGCAAGACAGGTACTTCTTCGAGCCTGTTCATCACTTTGAATGAGATTGGGCCATGTATGTTGTGGTGCCTACCAATATCAGGGCATTGAATAAAGAGTATTGCATTATGTTGAAATTGTGATTCAATGATAAATTGTTATTGATAATAGGGCCAAAGGTGGTGGCCACCTGGAGGTGGACCATTACGGTCCCCACTATGCTTGCACTGGAGGCTTATCTATCCCACAGCATATTACCCATCCAAAGGTATGCCTGCCCATTCCCACATGCTATTTACCTATCCAAAGTATCTGCCTGCCATCCACAGCTATTAACCATCCCAAAGTTTCCCTGCCAATCCACACTATTACCATCCAAAGGTATCCCTGCCCATCCACTGAATCCTTACCCATTCCCACAAGCATGCAAAGGCTATAAACTCATTTCTAAAGTTTCCACCAGACTTTATTCATAAAATAAATAAGCAAGTGTGTTGAAGCAAACGATAATTCTTTATTAATAATAGCTGTAAAAGCAAAATGACCCAAGTCAACGTCCCAAGCAAAGAGATAAAGTCAACAGGTAGGCAACCCAGTCACTGCACTCTTCTTAGTCACTCTGAGCGTGCCCAGTATCAGGGTGAAGGGTCCAGGTGCTGTGGAGGTGGCTTGCTGTGGAGTGCTGTCTGGCATCATTGGGGGGCCTGGCACAGGAGAGGACACAGGGCCAGTGTGTGAAGAATCTATAGACAGCTCACTCAGTCTGTGATGTAAGAGCCCTTCCTCCAGGATCATGGGTGTTCACCCGCAAACCCATGACAGAGTCGCTCTGAAGGCCGGGCTTGGCTGTGGTGTGGAGGAAGTAGCAGTGTAGTGGATGTCTGGTCTGCACTGGAGCAAGGTGAGCGTGGGTGTATTGTGGCATTATTGTCCGGCAATCTGTGCGTGGCTGGCATCTGTGCGTGGCTGGCATCGGTGGTGTGGGTGGCATCCAGTGGCATCGAGGTGCACTGGGTTACCGATGTACCTGTGCCTGACTGGGAAGGGCTGCCTGGTGCTGGACCTCCTGGTAGCCATAGCCATTGGTAAGTGAGGTGCCTGTGAAGCCTTGGAGAGGCATGACATCCCTGGGGTGGAGGAGCAGGCCTGACTGGGTGGGAGCAGTTCAGCGGGTCTGGAGGTGTGTGAAAAGACCGTGATCCTGTCCTTTACCACCTGGTACTGTGAATTCCACATGTTCATAAAGAGTCTTGGTTGACGTAGGTATGGAAGGGCTTGTGATTGGAGGATGGACATTTGGTGTGTACCATGGTGAGAGAGGAACTCTATGCCTTTCTGCCTTTCTTGGATGTGAGAGCTTGGGCGTGGATTGTGGGTTGGCCTGTTGGTGGAGGAAGTGCCCTCTCCTTGCTTCCCACTGCATCAGGAGTCCCCACGCGGCCCCCATGGGTAAGTCAGTGTTTGGGGTTCTCCGTCGTGCACGCTCCACAGATACCTGCCTGGACACATGGAGCTGACTCTTGGCCAGAAGATGGACTTGGCTCCAGGCGGGCTGCCTGAGAGAGAGGGTTTTGAAGAGGGCTAGCTCTCGGTGGCAGATATAAAAACACCCTCCCAAGAAGCTGCACTTGGCATCAATAGGTTCTCCGTCGCGTCAGCCTTGACTGTGGCCTGCCAACAGATTTTCTTAGGTGCAGCTTCCGTACCAGGGTATGCATTGTGCTCCACCAGCGGAGGAGCAACTCCAAAGTGTAGCCCACGCTCTCTGCCTTCTCTCTCAAGCAGCCTGCTTCCTTTGTGTCTCGATTACAGCCTGTGGTCCTTTCTCACCATAGATTACTCGTCTTCCTTCAGCCATTCCAGCACCTCATGCCTCATGTTCCTCTTTGATGGAGTATTGTGCTCCTCTCCCGTTCACCGTCGTATACCTCTTCCTCCCTCTGCAGGCCATTATCGGCCCTCATCAGTGGGCTTCGAGGTTTGTAGGCTTCTGCTCTCACACACCCACCAGACCACTCAGCAGCAACAAAAAAACAGTACAGGCAAAAGCAGGGACAACAGCAGCAGCACAGCACCGCACAGCACAGCAGAGAGTAGCACACAGCGCCAGCAGACCAGCAAGCACCAGCGGCAGGATTAGCAGCACAGAGTAAGCCACCACGCAAGCGCAGCAGGACCAGCAGGACCAGGAGCACCAGATGACCAGGAGCACCAGAGCACCAGCCTAGACAGAGCACACAGGACCAGAGCAGCGCAGCAGGTAAGCACCAGCAAGAAGACCAGGCACCAGGAGCAGCACCAGCAGGAGGTAAGCACGAGCAGAAAGCACTGCACCAGAAGCAGCACCAGCAGGTAACACAGCAGTAGCACCAGCACCAGGAAGCAGCCACAGCAGAGTAAGCACCAGCAGAAGCACAGCCCAGGAGCAGCGCAGAGAAGCTCCAGCACCAGAAGAGTCAGCCCCGAGCAGAAGCCCAGAAAGCAGAGTCAACTGCAGGGGTGATGGTGGCCCGTCCTCTCCCGGGCTGGCAGTAGATGCCACAGGCTTTCTTTCTTCCCCATGTTGTTGGTTGTGGCTTGGTGCTGGCTGGCTGGCTTGCGAGCCTGCTGGCTGGAGCTGTGTCTGGCAGCAATCTGTTCTCTGATGTACCTGCTTGTGAGCTGCTTGCTTATATCCACGGGCTGACGCAATGCCATTCTCCCGCATGCGCAGTGAACGCTATGGCATCCGCTAGGCTTCGCTAGCTTTCTGCTCTGCATCGCTTCTCTCTCTGCATCCGCTTTTCCGCTTGCGTGTCGTTTGGCTGTGCTCCCCAGAAGCCCCGGATGTGCATCTGCTCCCATCGCTGCCGTCCATATGCTTCCATCCGCCCTGCGCCCCCCCGTCCGTTCCTTTTCCGTGTTATATCCGCTCTGGTTATGAAATTTTTGCCCCTTTTTAGAGGAAATAACAATGGATGGAACATTTTTCTCATCCGCTGTGTCCTTTTTACAAACGTTTTGCATCCCTCGGCCAGTGTGACAGGGCCTTTAAAATCTCCTGTTCTGTGTAATATTGCTACTACAGCTGCCACTCATTTGCCACCAAGTATATTGGGAGGTAAGGAGGGGCAGATGGGATGGTATTTAGGATTTTATGAATTGATTAATTTTGTATCTTCTGTTTGTTTTAACTCCTAGCATAAATAATCCTAGCATAGGTAATCTAAAATAATCTGTCCTTAACTTGTTCTTTCAGATCGCCCAACAATGTACTCATCACCACTGTAACTGGTGATCTATCTTGCTGGAAGTTGTCCTCTTTTTCTCCTTCCTTCCTTATTCCTGGCATTAGATCTTCTACAAAGACCTAAATTTTCAGAAATTGTGCCTGAAGTAAGATAAATTGTGTCTGGATTTTTGTGCCTCAATTGTGAATTCTGGGTTGATTTATTTGGTAAGCCATTTGTTTATTTTCTTGGCAGCCTATGTTATTCTGAGGAGTCTTCTCCAATTAAAATGTATGGGGGAATGGAATTTTGTAAGGGATATTTGGAAATGGGGCCAGTTTTTTTCCTAATTAAATATTGTAAATTCTGTTCTTTTGTAAAAAAAAAAGATACTTTCAGTTTACGTACTTCATTGCTATCAGAATAGCCAGTAGTTTTATGCCTCTTGTACCATTTCCCCCCATCCTTCTAATATTTCCCTTGCCAACTTTCCAGCTTGAAAAAAACCTCACAAAAGAAGTTCCTTCCTGGCATGTGTTAAGGTGACAAAACCTGGTGAGATAGGCAGAAAGTTTGATAAACAACAAACAAAGAAATAAAGTTAAAAAAATCACACCTCACTCATAAGAAATTCTCTCTGTTTTAAATTATTTAAAAACAAAATTTTGTTCATCAGTAAAAATTAGACCTGGTTAAAGGAATAAATATATAATCTGACACTAATAAGAATTAATGCAAAGATCTGTGAGACAAGAAATGTAGATCAGTTTAACAATGATGACAGCAACTCTAGCAAAATCCCTCCAATACTGTATAATGTATGACAATAATGTATGTGCCAAATGAATTCCCTAATAAAACAGATGTGGCAAATTACATTTAATAATGTTTGACAATATCCCACACTGCTAATGGTTTGTTAGAAATTAGACTCTAATGTTTTAGGGACTGAAGGTTCTTTTACTCATTTGCTTGGTCTCCATTTACATGTTTCATTTTTAACACATCATTTTTCTTTACCACTTTTCTCAGCTTGTCACTGATTCTTTCTTCTCACTGAGAGTTTACTTCAAAAATCAGAGTTTGCATATGGCAGTTGTAATTTTCTTTTTCTTTTTAAACAAACTTTATTGATTATACAACTAAAATGTCAAACAAACACACAACACACAGAGAAAAAAAGGAAAAAAATGATTAAAAACTAGTAATTCTTTCATCGACAGTCTATGGTTCCTTGTTTGTTATCAATATTGGTGATATTTTTACAAATACATCTTATTGCAAATATATAATGACTGCCTCTTTTACATTTTACGTTGTTTCCTGATATATTTTCTATTTTTGTTCTATCCAGTCATACCAGTATTCCCAGCTTCTATAATATTCTGATGTTTCTTTTTCCTTAAGTGCTAAGGTTAACTAATCTATCTCTGCACAGTTGTAATTTTCAAGGAAAAAGACTATAATTTAATTTAAATATATATTTAATTTCCATATAATATAGGTTTCCCAAACATTAGACCGTACATTTTTAAGAAGACACTGAATTTGGAACTAGATACATAGATTATTCAAAACAAAAAACAAAAACCCTCCAATATTCAGTGGCTTTTCTTGGCATGCACGTGAGATTCATTAATAAGACTCTTATCTATGCGTTTGGAATATGCAGTCGTTGCAAGGAGTTATGCAGTAGGACTCTGTAAGATCTCTTCAGAAATTCCAGGAGTACTTATAGATGCATCTATCTATCAAGATAGATACATATGTTTTTGACATCAGTAATATGACCTGTAAGATTGAGAAACTGGACAAGTGCATACATTGTCAAACCACTGGCCAATAGAAATGTAAATCTAAAAAGATAATGTATATTTAAGAATTAGGCACAGACAAGACATACAAAAAAACCAACAGCTTAGATGGTTTTAGGAAATCACATTGATGGAGCAGGACAAAACATGGTACAGAAATAATACATTATATATTTTAGGATTATAATGCATTTTTATTCATTTATTTTATTATTTCATTTTTCTTGGCAAAGATCAGGAAAATCTACCTCTATTAGGACATTGTGAAGAGATCTGGATGTAAAATAATGTGTCATGTTAACTAAAGTGAACAAAATTGAGAGAAGCAGAAGTGAAAATAATCAAGAAAAACCCAGAGAGAATGATGTACATACTTCGTGGCAAACCAGCCAAAACCAGACAAAAGTATATGATTGAGAAAGAATAAAGAAGCTAAAGTAACCAGAAGACAGCAAGACATACTTAACCAAGCAATAGCACAACAACAACGAAGTGACTTATGATGGAGGACTGATGGCCTGAAATAAAAACAACAACTGAATAGGTGCTTGTCAGAAGATTTCATCTGTGCAGGCAACCATCTATTGAGCAGTCTTTTTTTCTTCCAATATTCATTGTATTACCTAGTTAGTGAAACTTGGTGGGTATTAATGGTTGAATGGATAATGTTTAAGCAATGGTAATCAACATTACTAAGTGGAGTGGATGG
Source organism: Laticauda laticaudata (assembly GCA_004320025.1). NCBI lineage: Eukaryota > Metazoa > Chordata > Lepidosauria > Squamata > Elapidae > Laticauda > Laticauda laticaudata. Next base: position 12,401 of record BHFT01015052.1, on the reverse strand, counting down.
CTGTGATGTAGCATTAGGACATCACATCAGAAAACTCAGGAAATTAAACCACAAGAACTCAATAAGTTGCAACACAGTAAATGACTTAGGATATCACAGCACAATATCAAGGATACCACAGCAATAAATCTCACAAGGTCATCACACAACCCATTACCCAAGCCGTTACTACACAGGAGGCTAATGGAAAAGAGATCAAAAACAAACCACCCAGGAGATTACAACAAGACCCACGGATACCACAACAAAAGAACTTGCAAGCCCATCACACAACCATTACCCAAGCCGTTAAAACACAAGAGGTCATGGAAAAAAGATCAACTACAAAACAACAACCAGGAGATTACAGCACAGATGCAGGATATCTCCACACAAAACTCACAAAGGCCATCACACAGCCCATTATACAAATATCAACTCCATCAACCAATCAAGAGGCAGCAGTGCAGCAACCAGCCCAGCACACCAGCTCTCACCAGCCCCCCATTTACAGAGAGACGGCAACTCTGATCAACACACTGCTTGCACTGGCACGAAGCCGTAAGCACAGCTTTGAGGATGGTGAGTGGAGACCTTCACCGAAACGTCACCAAGATACTCTTAATCTAACATGGGAAAAGACAAAACACCTAGACCTACATACCTGTAACCCATGAAAATTATGAAAACAAATTCAACCACACACACATACACACCATATGGGTATTCAGCTTTGTTCGGTATTTTTCCCACATCATTATGTTTGGCTTTTAAAGTTGAAGCAAATGTTTCAGCAGACTCTCATCTGCCATCATCAGGCTTTCGTATTGTGTTCATCACAATATACACACAACTATTATGATGTTGGAAATACCCAAACAAAGCTGAATACCGTACCTGTAAGTACTGCAAAAACTTAAGAAAATAATATATATATATATATATATAATATATATATATATATATATATATATATATATAATATATATATATATGCTGTTTAGCTTCCTTCGGGTATATCCCACGTCATTGTAGTTCTGTTAAAGTTGTAGCAACGTTTCAGCAGAATCTCATCTGCCATCATCAGGCTTTCTGTATTGAACTCAATATCCAGAACACAATACAGAAGCCTGATGATGGCAGATGAGATTCTGCTGAAACGTTGCTACAACTTTAAACAGAACTACAATGACGTGGATAATACCCGAAGGAAGCTAAACAGCACAAATGTAAGTCCCGCGAGAGCTTAAAAAACAAATATATATATATATATATATAATATATATATAATATAATAATATATATTATATATATATATATATATATATATATATATATATATATATATGGATCTTTGGTTATTGGGGTTTTCTCCTGCGTAAAAATTGGAAGTATCTAGGCAACGTATATTTACACACAACACACACACATACATACACATTCCTACATATATTTATATATTCTTTCTATCTATCTATCTATCCATCCATCCATCCATCCATCCATCATCTTTTGTCTGTTATCTATTGTATCTGTCAGATTTCACTGATGGACACTTTATTTCTTAATCTGCTTTAAAATATTTTATTGTTTGGTGTGATGTGATTAATTCTAGATATTAAAGTCAGCATTTCTTAATTTCAGATTGGACTCTGACCATATTTGCTTTGAATAGTGAGATGGGTGGAATATAAATTAACTAACTAACTCAGCAACCAACCAACCAACTAACTCCTAACATTTGCAAGCTTCTTCAAAATTGTATAGGGGAAAAAAAAAGAATTTTTAAAAATGTTAACAACAAAGTTGACAGTTTCCTCCATCCTAGTTATAGGATATTCCATCAAATACACAAAAGCTGTATGGTTGGGCTACTTCTAGGTTTGTCATTAGCATTTGGATTTGGAAACAGGCAATTTGAAAACCTCACTAATATTTGAAATGGGAATCTTAAAAGCAAGGGTTGGGTTTTTGGTTTTTTTTGGTCACTCTGCCTTTTAGAAATATTTTTGGGCAATCTAAGAAGCTGCAATCATCTGCTGCTACTGCTGCTTGATACTCCAATGGTCAGAGAAATTGTGACTAATGGGACTAGAGTTTGCCAGATAATTTTTTTTCCTTCCTTCACCCAATCTCATTGTTTGTATGATTTCTTCAAAAAGGAGATAATTTTGGAGAAAGTGGAACATGATGTACCTGCTCTGTTCAAGATGTTCAGGCCATCTGCACAGCTGTGCCTTCTTTATGGTTCAGTTCTTTGTCTAGCAGATTGCAGCCTTCCTGATGTGTCTTTTCAACCAATGAAACTCATGATACTTGAGTCAGGATTATGTTTTTTTCTGCTGCTTGCTTTTCTGAAACCTCCAGATGAAAACATTTCAGATACTCTTCAAGAATTACAATATATACCAGGAAGTTAAAATAACCAAGTAACAATATAAAATCACAAATACAAATAATAATAATCCCATATACCACACCTGGCTTCTTGTTATTGAATTAAATAACAACTGAGAACTTTCTAAGGAACTCCTTCCATGATATTTTTCAAGGTATTTTCCTTGTCAAGAGGAAGTACTGCATTTGAGCAACTATTGGAGAATTTATCCTGTTTTGGGAAAAATTCATAGAAACTGTCCAATCATGAGTTTACTACGGAGTTGCTTCAATACGGGTAGATTTGGCATGCCTATTCTAGGCAGGCCAAGAAGGCAATCTGAGGAACCCTTCCTCAGGGAAAAGTAAAAATGGGGTGCCAGGAAGTAGGACTTCTTGGGGACAACTCTCCAACTGCCAACTGCTTGGGAGTAAAGAGGCAAGGCTTTGATCAGATGGTTGTGGTCACCATCTTCATGTTTTGATGCCCCTTTGCTCCTCTCTGACTGAGTAACAGCTGGGGAAACATTTAGCTATGATACTGTCCGTGGATGTAATATATAAAGGGTCATAGCTGGGAACATATTTTCCTGTCTCTTCCTTTTTAAAAGAAGATCTGTGATCTAATATCTCTTCTAAATGTAACATTTATGTCAGTGCTGAATTATCTCGGCCTTCTTGTAATCTCCACCATTATGTCTACTAGGCAGTTGAGCTGATGTAACTCAACTTAACTGTGGCACAAACAGATCCATTCTAAAGACTCTTTCAAAACATTCGGAGTAAAGGTTCCAGGCTACAACCAGGAGACTTACTTCTAGTACAAGGCTGTCAAACTCCTGGTCCATGGGCTGGATGCATCACGCATTGGCCATGCCCACACCCAGTTTAATGAAGGAGAAAAAGTCCAGATACATCACGTGATACCACTGTGACAACATGAGTTTGACACCCCTGTATCCAGTTCAGCCTTGGGTATGAAAGTCAGCTGGGAAACTTTGAATCAATCATTCTTTCTCAGCTTATAATATTAAGCTCTGGAGACAAGCTAGTCAGTTAATTCAGTTAAATCAACATTTCATTGATTCAAAAAATGCTAGGCAGAAAAAAACTCCCACAAGGCTTGTAATCCAATGATTTGGGCAGCAAGGAAGAGCAAGTTGTTGTGAAATTGCTTTTTGAGGACTTGAGGAGTGAAAACTATTGTACTATGTAAGTGATTTATGCCTCATGCAAGTTTCCTAACTGCTTTCCATTCTTACAAATCTTGAATCAGTTTGTGAACAATAATTAAATGTAAAAATAAATGTAAAAATTTTTAATAGCTTGAATATAATGTATCCAACCTCTCTGAATCATTTTCATTTTTTATAACAGTGAAGGACATCTCTCAGTTTTCACACTGGTTAAATAAAAACCTTGAGTTTGGCTTGATTATCTAATTGGCACCAGTACAATTGCTTAGAATTAGTCTAACAAATGTATAGCTAAATGTGCCATCCTGCAATTTGGTGGCAACATTCTATAACTTCCCAACTGAGCTCAAGGGCAGACTCACAATAGTAATTTCACTTTAAGTAGTCTAGATGCGTGATTATCACCACATAAGCCACTGCAACTACCTTCTGTCTATCCAGAAAAGGGAAGGCAGCATACTAACTCAAACCTAAACTGGTAAAAGGTATGCAAAACTCAGTTAGGTCTTCAATGGCAGTCATGATTTGTAGAAGACTCACAAACTATGTATCTATTTTTTCTTATGGAACATAACTGTTGAGATAGCAAACTCTCCAGTTTTTGAGATCTTGTGGCAAGGTCTTCATTTTATCTGAATTCAATTTTAGTATATTCATTTCCATCTACCTCATCATTGCATTCAAACAATGATTCATAACATGTACATAACAATCTATTTTGATTCTGGTATTATGGAGACATATAGATGAGTATCATAAAAATACTGATGACATCCAGTCCCTCCCCCCACTCCAATTCTTCATTGCTTCCTCTAGGAACTTCCCACAGATGTCCATTGACTGCCATGTTCAGAATGGTAGTCATCTAATACTTCGCTTTGAGAAGTTGGAGTGAAAACACCACAGAATACAGCCTTCAATCCCTATCTCAAGAAAATACATTACTGACAATGATGTACTCACAACAGTTGTTGAGAGAAAGAGCAGAAACAACACAATGATATTTCCTCTGTCTCTCTCCCATAGAAGGCAGCCTTTAGGGTCACTATGGTTGATGCTATTCTCAACCATGTCTGAACTCAGATTGAGAGAGTAGAGATAATAAATTTCCCCCAAGAATATGCAGCTATCTGAAAGCACCACTTTCTCAATGAACCTGCCCAGAAAATGGATATTTCAGATTAGCTCATGAAATATTCTGAAGGCAAAAAGGGTTTCTTCAGCAAACTACAACTTCCTTTATCGTGACTTCAATGAGTCATGACTTAGCTGACTGCCCATCTCAGAACTGACTCTGGATATAGATTAAAAACAGAATCAGGTGCTACAAGCAAATTAAAAAATAGTGAATGTACTTGTATGAAAGCCCAACCAAAGAGCTCAACCAAACACCCAACCAAAACAGATACTGTATACCAGATGGACATACACCTATCTATCTCATTCTAACATTTAAAGGCTTTCAGGCAGTGGCATTTTGAACCTCCCTGGTAATGCTGTTCCAGAACAGGTGAAACAACAGAAAAAGTGCATTTCCTAAATTCTGTCAAATATTGTTGCTTAATGGATGGGTTATGAATCATGCCCACTGTTATGGAATGGGTAGAAATAATGAGGGACAGGCATTCTACTTCAGTACTACTCAATCATTAATCTATTAAGTTAATTCCCCTTTGGCTAGTTTAATGGACAAAGTTTAAGAGAATATGTTGAAAGCAATGTTACCTTTAAACATTTTGCAAAGTTGTTACACTATAAAGATTCTAAGCAGTTTTCAGTTTCAGCAGGAGCTGAAATTGTATCCCTTTTAATTATTAAGAACCGCGGTAGCACAGTGGTTAGAATGCATTATTGCAGGCTAATTTTGCTGACTGCTAGAAGTTTGATTCTCACCGACTTTGGGATGACTCAGCTTTCCAGCCTTCCGAGGTGAGTAAAATGAGGATCCAGAATGTTGGGGGCAATATGCTAACTCTGTGAGCCACTTAGAGAAGGCTGTAAAGCACTGTGAAGCAGTATATAAATCTAAGTGCTATTGCTAATCAGTGCCATCATTTGCATTTTACTTCACTAAATAAAGATATGCTATAATGCAACTGGATGTCTGATTTTACTTTTAGATCTGTAACCCACTGCATTGACTCTTTTCTCCTTCCACCTGTCCTCCCACCTTCCCCAATTTGTTAGAAATACAGTAAGAATTTAGAAGTTCTGAAAAATTACCTGCCACTAGAGGTTGTTCAAATTATAGTCTTGATTTATTAGTCTAGACATTTTTAGGGCCATATCTTTAGTCTTTAGTTAGCAATTTTGTTGAAATGACACACACACAAGAAGAGTCTTTACAGATGAGCTTATTTTATTTGCAGCATTATGCACAGAGCAAACATTAAAAATTTAAAAATTAATATTGATTTGCAGCTCCATCAAATTATATCCACATAAGCTTTTTTCAAAGTTCCCTGTTGCTATCATCTAATTGCCCTCATGCCAACAGTAAACACAAATCCAATGGAAGGAAAAATAAGTAACAATAAAGAGCACTTATTCATTATCATGCAATAAGTAAAGTATTTTGCATAATTGACATGTTTCAAACACTTTCTTAAATGAGCTTTTATATTAAATGTGCATTTGTTTGTCTGTGTGTACAAAGACACATAAAATATACACTGGCTGACAAAGTACAACACAAGATGGCACTGTTGTCAGTTAATTGAATCATCAGAAAAATCCCATCTCACTAGTTTTTGATTGGTAAGAAAGACCCTTTGTAAGCGCACAAAGGTATATATACAAAAAGGTTTGAGGATTTAAGGATAAATGCTACAGAATCTTTAGTTTCCTAGCCAAGTATGGGACTCAGAAAGATAGCTCACCATTTTACAATAGCTAGAGCTCTAATAACGATTAAGAATCTGTTCTGCTTATTCAGAAGATATATAAAATAAAATATTACAACAGTGCAGTTAATTTGACTGTTACAGATTTGAATGCAGCTTAAATGTTTTTAAGGCTAATACAGGTACTCTTTAATTTTCATTTTATGATGGTTCAAAGTAATGACAGCATCAGAAAAAGATTTACGACCTGTCTTTGGACTTACTATCCCCACAGTTACATGATGACAATTCAGATGTTGGCAACTGGGGTAATATTTACAACTGGTTATAACAACCTATGGTCGCATGACTCTGATTTGTTCCTTCTCAGTAAGTTTCTGGCCAAAAAAATCAATTGGGGAAAGTGGATTCATTTAATGAATTTATAATTTGCTTAATGATCATGCTAGTCATGTAATGACTGCTTTAAAAATGTAAAATTGGGTCAAAAAATATAAAATTGATAACTTGCTTAACCATTTGCCCTATTTACAACAAAAAATCTGGCCCCAGTTGTGGTTGTAAGCTGAGGACTACCTGTACACATTAACATCACTAAAACTGTTTTTATTTTATTTGGAAACATGAGATTTTGAAACTCATCTTTCCATATAGTCCCTTCCTTACCCTACTTATCCATTTGTCCTCGTTCATCTTCACCAAGCAGCCTCCAAATCTAGACCTGTGACATGACCTGTTGGTACACAGAAGTTCAAAATTAAACGATATCAGTGCTTGAGAATCAGGTCATATTACAATGCTTAGGCCAATGTAATTTTATGATTAGGTTTAGATATCTAGGACCATATTTCTCAAATTTGGCAACTTTGAGATGTGTGGTCCAACTCCCAGATTTCCCCAGCGAGCCAAGTGTGAAACCATTGATCTAGGATGAAAGTTAAATAAAATTCATTCCTTATCAGATCAGCTTAGAAAATGCAGTGCTGAATTTTAGCACTGCTAGAGTCTGTATTCTTTGATTTTATTTTGTTAAATGTATTGGCCACCCAACTTCACTGGACTCTGGGTGGTTTACAAAACTAGGAAAAATATCACAACAGCTAAAATCATTTCATTTATTTATTTATTAAATTTATAAAGCTGCCCAATTTACACACAGTGGTTTAATTAAAACATTGAATCACACAGACATCCTGGACTAAAAGAAACTAATAAATTGCAAAAGAAACAAAACAAAACAGGGGGCATTGAACCACTAATAAATGTCAGTTCCAGGCCTGGGACCAAGCCAGGTTTTCAAAGCATCCCAGAATCTCAGGAGAGAGGGCACCATCCATTTTCAGTGGAGATGCAGTTCCAGAAAGTGGGGGCCACAACAGAGAAGGCATGCTTCCTGGGTCCCACAAGATGGGCTTTCTAGGTAATAGCCAGCACCAGTGGTAGGATTCAACTCTGTGAGTGTGGCTTGATGGGCGTGCTTTGTGTGCGTGCAGAGGGTTTGATACTGACCTCCTCCTGCAATCCTGGACTCTCTCTGTATGTTCAACAGCTGACGCATGGCAATCCGCTGTGCCACGCGAAGCAGCTGAGCTTCAAAACCAGGAAATAAAGGTCAAGGTTAACTGCACCAAACTTGATTGCAGGAAATACGACTTCAGCAACAGAGTGGTCAATGTCTGGAATATTCTACCTGACTCTGTGGTTTCTTCCCCAAACTCCAAAAACTTTAACCTTAGGCTGTCTACNAATGTGCTTACCGTCCCTGTCCTATTGTTTCTTTTATTTTTTTTTATATGTACCCATTTCATATATTTATAACTATGTATATACTTATATCTATTGTCTTATAAGTGATTGACAAATCAAATCAAATCAAATAAAAAATAAATAAATAAACTATAGAGCCAGGGTGGATGGGTAGGCCCAGCAGCTGATTGTCAGAGTGAACTAGTTTGCTCACAGATGATCCTCGTAGCTACTGGTTTGGCTGAACCGGGCCGAATCAGTAGAATACCACCCTTGACCAGCACCTTGAATTGCACTGAGAAGCCAGATGGCAGCCAATGCAGCTTGTGTAGCAATGGTAACACATGACCATACCAAGAGGTGCCCATTATTGCTGGCACTGTATTTTGAACCTTTGTAGTTTCCAGGTGACCCTCAAGAGCAGCTCCATGTGGAACTCATGGCAAGAATCCAATTGTGAGGTGATCCAGGAATGAGAGATTGTCTACAGGGCCCTTCAAATTGAGGAAAGGGCACAACTGGTGCACAAGATGAATCTGGATAAAGGCCTCCTGGCCACAGATGCCACTTGCTGCCTGAAGAGTAGCTGCAAATCCAGGAGGACCCCCTTAGTTACTTATCAGTCCCAAATTGTGATGCATTAAAGCAACCCAACCACCATATTTCCCCTCTTTCATTGTCTTGAATTTGAATTAGATGAAATTTTTTTTACTGCTGTTCTACTGTTAAGAGCCCTTTGTAGGAGTTTGCTAAGTAAACCTTTTATGTTACCAACATCTGTTTGGATTTCAAATAATCGGGGAAACACATCAATCATCTTACTTGTTTCTGGTTTAAAGAGTAAATGAAATACACACTTGCAAGTTACTTAATCTAAAAAATAGCAAAACAACAAAATGTTTGGTAAAATTATTGAAATAGATGTATTTAAAGGACCAGAAAGTTGTAGATAAACTCAAGGAGCACGTATGCCCCTTTTGCGACACAAAAGAAGATAAACTTTAAAAGGAACAGTGTACAGAATAATAGATTAAAATTTATTTTCTACTACAGGAAGTCTGTGACCAGATTTTCTGACAGAAACACATCTGTTTCCTACTAACAGATGTTGCCTGAATGCCTAGGGTCCAGACATGTATAAATTAGTTTCCATACACTTTACAAACATATGGATCAGAAATGGCAGGAAAGAGAGAGAACTTTGTTTGCAGTTCCTAGTTTAATGTTTAAACTAACTTCACTCACAAATCATAAAATATTACCTGAAAAAAAATAATTATACTTTCAAAGTTACATTTAATTCTTTTAAAAAATTGCAATAGTGTTCCCCAAGCAAAAGAAAGACTTGATATAGGTAAGAAATGCACACCATACACACAGACACACATGTAGAGGAAAGCATGTATAAAACATGCATTCAGGTAAAAATAGTGTACAGTAATGTATATATGTGTGCTGCTCAGCTTCCTTCGGGTATTATCCACGTCATTGTAGTTGTGCTTTTAAAGTTGTAACAACGTTTCAGCAGAATCTCATCTGCCATCATCAGGCTTCTGTATTGCTGCTATTGAGTTTGAGACGTGGTTCAGGGCTAGCACAAGCTGTTTAGTTTTAAATTTTGAGGCTAGCCTACTGTTGTTCCCAAGGCATGCGCTTTTTCTACTATTCCTGATTGGTTGGGAGTCTTGGTCTGTTGTTTATTGGTCTATCGAGTTGATGTTCATTGGTGTTCTCTGTTTCTTCTGTCTGTTTTGTGGCTTTGATAGGCTTGCAACACTGTATGTCCTGTGTTGGGAGGCTTTCAGGTGAGCTGCGCTTCACGTAAAGGACGGTATTATCTATTAGAAGCTAGGTTTATCGTGGCCTGTCTGGTTGGGGGTGTTTGAATTGGAGGTGTACAGGGGGAGTCTGTTTGCGCCCAGGTGTTTGCCCCGCGCTTGTGGTTTGGGAGATCTTTCTATTGAGGTGCAGGCTTCCAAATGATTGACAGTCTGCTTGGGAATCATCCTCTTCTATCATGCTTCAGGTCTTTATATCTGAGCCAAAACAGGGAACTCACTCTGATGCCTCCAATATCGAACACCCCCCCACCAGGCACCCAAGTGAAAACTGGCTCCTAATGGTATAGTAGCCGTCCTTTCAAACGAAGCCAAGCTGCACTGAAAGGCCTCCAACACAGGAACAGAGTGTTGCCCAAGCCAATCAAAGCCAAAAACAGAACAAAGAACGAAACCAGAAACACCAATCAATCCAACTCCAAGTCCAATGAACAACAGACCCAGGTTAATGAGCCAATAGAGAATAGACCAGCCTCAAATTTGAAACAGAGAACTGTGGGACACCACATTCCATAACAGAAGCCTGATGATGGCAAGAATGAGATTCTTGCTGAAACGTTTTGCTATACAACTTTAACAGACTATAATGAGCTACAACTTTTACAGAACTACAAGGACATGGGAACTACCCGAAGGAAGCCAAACAGCAAACAATATGTAAGTACCCGCGAGAGCTTTAAAAAAAAAACAAAAAAAAACAAAAAACCCATATATATATATATATTATATATATATATATATATATGAGTATAATATATATTATTATATATATATAATATATATATAGTAGTTATATATATATATATATTACTATAATATATATATATATACTTATATATATATAGATTTGTTTTCTGAGCGTTTTGCGAGTATATTTGTATGTGGAATCCTCTGGTATTCGGGTTTTTCTCCCGCGTAAGAATTGGAAGTATCTAGGCCAACGTTTCGATCGAAGTCTTATCATCAATCTTCAGGCTTGTTTCTTCAGCTAATCTGTGCTCTCAAGAGTAAATGTGAGCTTTCAGCTGCCTTCTTCCTTTTAACTGCTGGTGGGGGTGATTGGATATGGGTGGGTTTGGCTGTTGTTCTGATTGGAGGAGGGGTTGGCTGTGTGTCTGATTGGCATGGGGGTGTGTTTTGCTTAGGTGGGGGCCTGGCTTGTTGCTCAGCGTTAGTCTTATTTGCTGGGGGCGATTCAGCTGGTGAGCTGGTGATCTTGTTGTTTCCTTCGGTGTTCGTGGTCGTGCCACATCTTCATGGTGGGGTGACCTCATCATGGGCTTCCAGATCCAAGGACCCCTGCCCAACGACACACAGATGTGCCCTACGTTCATCGTGGGGGATGGACGCCTTCTCCCTTCAGAACCACCTTAAGCCCTACACTTCCAAGGTGCCATCACCTGTGAAGATGAGGATCTTCAAACTACAGGCTGCCAGCGCAAGGCGGCGTGTGGAGAATGCTTTGGCATCCTGGCCAACAGGTTCCAGGGAACTTCTCACCACCATGCAGCATCGCCCAGAGACCGTTGATGCAGGAATCGTTGAAGCTTGTGCATTCCTGCCACAATCTCATGCACACCCGCTTTACGCAGTGTTGGCAGAGGAACAGGCTCGTGGGACCTCCAACAGGCAATGGGGACATGGAGCCTGGTGAATGGAGGAAAGGGCCCGAAACCCCCTAGATAGACACTGTGGATGTTGCGAAGGCACCCAACAGAGGCCTTCACGTGAAGGGAAGAAGCAGTCGCAGCTGCGCTGATAACACGTGGTTGAAAACCCCCACTGGAGCTAGTGGAGTGGACAGACAGGATGATAGATGGCTTAATTGGATGCTCCTTCAGCTGGTCTCAATCACACTATAGATCTGCCCATGTTATGTTGGGTAGTGCTACTGCAAAACTACGCATTTAATAAAGAGTTGTGTTTATGTGACATGTGTGGTATCAATGTTACATTATATGATAATAAGGCCATAGGTGCGTGGCACCTTGAGCGTGGGACCAATACAGTCCCCATCTATGCTTGCAACTGAGGTTATCATCCAACTATTACCCACCACAGGTATCCCTGCCCTTACCCACAGGTATCGCTTCCCATTCCCACATTATTGCCCTTCCCCATCCCCACAGTCATCTTAAACCCTATCCACTCACAGGTATCCCTTTCCCATCCCACAGCTAATCTTATACCCAAGGCCACAGAACCCCCATCCCACTCAACTCTTAACCTCATCCACAAACATGCAAAAGGTTCTATATACCATAAAAGTCACCCAGACTTTACAGAAAAAAATGAATGAAGCAAGGTTTATTTGAAGAGCAAAAGAATATCTGTAATAAACTGTAAAAAAACATGATCCCATAGTCATACCAAAATAAACCAACAAATGAGTCAGGCAGCCGGTCTCTGGCCACTCCTTCTTG
>BHFT01015051.1:0-10358 GCA_004320025.1 Laticauda laticaudata | reverse complement strand
CTCATCGCGGGAAGCCGCCACGCTAAGTCGCTGCTCTGGCGCAAATCGAGGCACAGCCACCGATAAATCAGATTTATGCGCATATAAGCCGACCTCTAAATTTGGGGGAAAAAAGAAAGCGTTCTAAAGTTGGCTTATATGCGAGTATATAGAGTAAGTATTTCTTTTGGATTTTGAATGGAGTACCAGCTGACACAACCTGTGCCCTAATTGTTTCAGAGATATTTCGTTACTTAAACAAAGAATTAGAATGGGCAAAACAGAAACAGGAGGAGAAGCAACTTTTGACTTTCTGCCAGCTCCTCCATTAAATTTCCTGTAAGCATCTGGCAGGGAGCACAGGAAATCTTCTCTTCTCTTCCCAGCAGGCAGGTAAGTGACTGCTGCTGGGTGGGAGAAGGAACAGGGGATAGTGAGATTGGCTGGGAAACTGACACAAAATGTTAAAAATGATCATATGACTTCAATAGCAGTACAGCAGTACTGAAACAGTCACAACTTTTCTAAATTACATACCCTTGAGAATCAGGGGTCGAGGATTTTGGACATACTCGGTACATTACCCCATTTGAGGTATTTTGGTTCAAAAACTGTTGCCTTATGCTGCACCATTTTACTCAATTAAAGTTCACAACAACAAGAGCTTTAGTACTATATAGATACCGTGTTTCTCCAACAATATGGCCTCCACCAATAGGAAGACCCAGCATGATTTCTAAGCATGAGATGAAATTAAGCCCCTCTCCCCAAATTTAGGCCTATTTAATCCATGTGTTTCCCCACCAGTTCTCACATCATTCGTTAAAACTACATGAGGTGAAGAGAAATGGGAGGGGAAGGGGAGGGAGAAAGCTTGCCTTTAGGAGCGTCCTGCAGGTAGCCAAGGCTAGAATACTCCAATCTACTACCAATAGAACATCGGCTGATAGAAGTTCCCCAAAGGCAGAGTCACCAGCCACTTCTATTGGCTGTTAGAAGCGGCCTCAGGGTGAGCACCCACATACACTCCCCTCACCACGAAGCTGTTTCTATCGGCTGATGGAAGCTCCTCAAAGGCAGAGTCACCAGCCGCTTTGGGGCAAGACTTGGCTGCCCACGGAGCGCTCCTGACAGGACCGCCCCACACACACTCCCCTCACCATGAAGCTGTTTCTATCAGCTAATGGAAGCTCCCCAAAGACAGAGTCACCAGCCGCTTCTATCGGCTGTTAGAAGCAGCCTCAGGGTGAGCACCCAAGCGCACTCCCCTCACCACGAAGCCATTTCTATCGGCCGATGGAAGCTCCCCAAAGGCAGAGTCACCAGCTGCTTCTATCGGCTGGTAGAAGTGGCTTCGTGGTGAGGGGAGTGTGCGTGGGGTGCTCGCCCTGAGGCCTCTTCTACCGGCCAATAAAAGCAGCTGGTGACTCTGCCTTTGGGGAGCTTCTATCAGCCAATAGAAACAGCTTCATAGTGAGGGGAGTGCGCATGGGCGCTCCTCTCAGGAGCACCCCGCAGGCATCCATGACTCACCCCGAAGTAGCTGGTGATTCTGCCTTCCGGGAGCTTCCACCAGCCAATAGAAACGGCTTCGTGGCGAGGGGAGTGCATGTGGGCACTCGCCATGAGGGCGCTTCTACCGGCCAATAAGATTTCCTCCCCCCCCACACACACAACTACAGTGCCCCATGCGCACTCACCTCTCCACGACGCCACTTCTACTGGCTGATAGAAGCGGCTGGTGACTGTGCCTTCAGGGAGCTTCCATTGGCCAATAGAAGCTGCCTTGTGAAGCGGTGAGTGCACATGGGGTGCTCTAGGTTGGGGTGCGTGTGGAGGAGGAAATTAAGTTACCCCAGAAAAGACGTCCTAACCATTTTTTCGGGGCTCAAAAAAAAAAAAATAAGACCCGGCCTTATTTTATGAGAAACACGGTAGCAGTAATATTAAAAATGAGGTGAATTTTGATAAACAGGCATTTCTTCTTTCAAATTCATTGCAGCGTTAGAGAGTGACACTTATTTCTAACCTAAGGGCAATGGTGCCTCTTTTGTTCCCTGCTGCCAGTGCTTAGCACTCACTTCTCAAGTGTGGCCAGTAACTGGTCCGGTTCAGGACTATCCTGGATTTGGATCATCTGTTCACGGCTCAGCCGGATAATGTCACACAAAGACTGTGAAGCATTGGAATGTTGCTGGGAAGAGGGAATAAGAAAAAAGAAGCTTTATGAAGGTTTGGAACAGCTCCTCAATATACCAGAACTACAGTGAACAAATGCTTGTTTCAGTTTTCATCTCCTGTTATTGGCCAGTAGAAAATAATTCAATGGCATGATGAACACTGCACACAAACTATATACAAACAAGTATTTCTACAATTGTAATTGCTACTTACATTGTCATCCTTTGAAGAGTGGATCATCCCAATGAGCCTCTGCACAATTTTCTCCTCATTAAGCCACTTCAGATAATGAAATCAAAAGAATGGTAAGACTAAAAAAAGATGTCTCAGTTCTGCCCTGCTTATACACTGAAACTTATTCAGAGACAAATGCAATTCTAATGATATTTCACCCTTTCCCCAAAAGTCTATCACTGAGCAATGTTTACTTGTATAAGAATAAAAAACCTCATTATAAAATTTGAGCAACGAACAAGAGAGAAAAAATAAGGAATATACGTGTAAAAAATAATCATCAAGATTTCAGAAGATTCAACTGGTGGTTATTCTACATAAATAGGTTAAAAAGTATTCATTGCCTTTAAAGCTTTTATCCCTAAGTCTTGACTGGCAGGAAATGGTTCTTGCTTGGCAAAGATGCAGCAGAACATTGTGATACCTATAATAATCCATTTAAGTCTTTTAAATGGCTATTGCTCATAAGAAAGAAAACTAGGGCATGACACAGTTGTAATATGGTTTGGACTGATTAACACACCAGAACTTTTACTTAATTATTTACCTCCACAGAACAAGGAAATAATACCATTCCAAAATTGATTATCACATTTCTGGACAAGTTGACCAAAATAACAAGGGCGATATATAAAACTACATTGCTTGCTCTTCCAAGGAAGCAAAGAGAAGTAGACAAGAATGTCTACAGCTGGATCCTTACATTGAATACATCTTGCCTAAGCTGTGATTGTTCCACACAGGTTAGGAGTCGCAGTAGGAGGTCCATGATGGCTGAGGTACCAATGTGATGTAGCAGCAGGTTGACAAAGTCATCCTTCTTGCGCAAGAAGGCAACTATCTGGAAAAAAACCAAACAAATTAGGGTTGAGGAAAACGGGGGAAAAGCCACTTCGGAAACAAATGGCCCTACAAATTTCTGTCCTCAATATGGGAATGAAATAATCAATTCCCCATCAGGGAAAGAAAATATGTATTACATATGGCTGAATCTATCATTAATTTCTTAACAATCATGCACAGGAATGGGCCACATCGCATATTAGCCTAATCATGAAGTCCACATTTTTGCAATCCTTGGGCAGTATAATGATTAAACCATATAACTATGATTAAGTATCTCTAGGTTCAAATTCCTACTCAGCCATGAAGTTCAAATGAGTCATCCCTGTTTAACTTAGCACACTGCAGTGTTATAAAGATAAACGGGATATACGTCCTTAAAGGATGGGCAGGATAAAACAAATATTATAGCTGCTAGATTACAGAGAATCTTTATTTCGAACATTACCTTACTTTACAAGTTAGCCAATCATTTGCTTTAAGAAACTTGGTCATTTGATAATAATCCAATAATTATTCTCAATAAAAATATTTATTACTAAAATGTATTATTTTTACATAATAATTAATGTGTTAGGATGTTATCTTTTTATATAAGGAGCGATATTTACATTACTGAAGATTGAATTGGTTCAATAAATTCATAACAAGCTATATTTTAGGTTTTCTACAAGTTATTTTCTAAGCTCTCTGTGACTATACCACTTGGCTAAGTAGTTGCCCCTAGCTCATCTTCAATGAACTTGAAAACTAATCCATTGTAACCTGGTTAGTATTTGACAGAAGAACACAAGAAGAACTTGACCACACCAAGAAGTTAAAGTACATCATGTAAGAAGGCAATAACAAACTGCTTCCATACTGTGTCAAGAAAGCTAGGTGAATACACCCATGAAGTCACCATGAGCTGATGCTATTTCAATGGAGTCTTTGCCTTTTGTGCGTATGAATGAACAAACTAGAAAGAAAAATGATAGAAGACCCTTGAGATAAATCATATGATTAGTGATGAAAGAAGTTATCAATTATGATTAAGATGTATTTCTTTCTTCAGTGGTCCAGAAAGCCTTTAAGACATTACCTGATCAGTTTTACGGTTGATAAGAATCCCCATAACCTTGCTGAAGAAGCTGGCCAACAAAGGGTTGAGGATTCCACCACTCTGAAGGAAGCCATAGAGACGTCGCAGGAGAGATTCATCCTCACCCAGCGCATCATTTATCTGTGTGACGTCGGAAGTCAAGATCTCACAAGAAACACTTGGATATCTAAAAAAGGGGAGGTTTTTAAAAACAGATGTAGACCAAACCCTGCTGCAGATATCTCTCCCAAGTTTGAGTACTGATTGAAGTTGACAAAGATGAAGACAAATGATCTGCACAGTAAAATATTAACATAATCTATTCAGAAACTATGTTTTGTGTTTCTAATTTACATTCTGCTCGAAGGTAGATTCTATACTATATTGGTATTTCTTTAATTTTTCCAGTTCATTGCAAATGTGTTAAAGGGTAGCAGTGGGATATTTCTAGAGCACAAAATATTCATCAATTACCCAATAGAAGTGTCACCACTTTTCTCTGAATTCCAATGATGGTTATATAACATTATATAAGAAACTACTTTGAAGCTTTAAATAATAACTATGTGTAATAATAAATAAAACTTATACAATTATCATCTGTAATAATTATCATGTGCCAGTAATAAAAAATGATGGGAACATATAGTTGAAAAGGTAGGCATAAAAGAGCAGATTATTATATTGTGGGATTTCAAAACACAAATTGATGAAACCTTGATCTATAACCCACCAAATTTAATTGTAGTTTTAAAAAAAGTGTGGAGTCCTAGTGTTTCTTTCTTGTATTTATTTATAAAATGTAATTGCGGCCCATCTCGCCATGAGGACACCGGTTACTGGAACACTGAGTGCCATACCAAAAAATCTTGGATGGACTTAGAAGATCTGCACATTGACAAAATTTCCATCTGTTAATTACAAAGGCTGTGCTGTTTGGATCTGCCCATGTACTAAAACTAATAAGATTGTAACATCCTAGGTTCTTCAGAAGAATTTGATACATATGAATGCCAAGACCAGCTAAAGAATTGATAGCTATGATTTTACACTGCTACATATATAAGAAAAACAATAAAAAAGCTAAATTCTACTGGATTTTAGAATTCAAACTAATTGGTACCTGCCACATAACATCCCAGACTTAACAAATATCAATAAGAAAGACAAAAAAGTCTGGATAAGGGACATGGTAGTACCTGAAGACAGCAAAATAGAAGACAAAGAACTGCAGAAGATAATAAAACAGAACCTGCAGACAGAAATAGAATGATTGTGGCAAAAGAAAGCAAAGGTAGTACCAATAGTAATAGGGCAATTTGGGTGCAATTTCAAAATAACAGGAGTATCACTGCAGCACTACTGGCATCGACAAAATCACCATCAGTAAATTAGAAAAGGCAGCTTTATTCAGAACAGCTTATGTCCTGCAACAATATTTTTAACATCATCAAAAATCCGCATCTGCCTATCCCAGGCTCTTGGGATGCGCTCAATAAGTAGATAAAAATGCCAAATCCAGCCTGAACATCTGGCTGACTGTGTGACAACCATAACAACAACAACAACCTAGGATGCTGGTAGCAACCTGTATCAACCATCAGAGCCAGTTGATGATATTTGTGATACATTTTTAAACATTCAATTGATTGAGTTGCATGTTTAATGAATAAAATAACAACAACAACAACGACACTAGTTAAAGAATTGGTTGATTTCACATTGCTGCATATATAAGAAAATGATAAAAGAAGCTGAATTGCTCTGGGACTTCAGAAAGACAGGCACCCACTACATGACCCCCTGCACTTAACAGTTGCCTATAAGAAGGACAAAAAAGTCTGGATAGTGGATGTGGCAGTGCCTCGAGACAGCAGAACACAAGAGAAAGAACTGGAGGAGATAACAAAATGCAAAGACCTACAGATAGAAAGAATGACAAAGGCAAACATCAATAGTAATAGGTACCCTTGGGTGCAATCCCAAAACAACTGGAGCACCACTTGAATATCATGGGCATTGACAAATTTGCCATCAGTCAATTGAAGAAGGCAGCTTTACTTGTAACAGCTTCTTTCCTGCGACAATATATATAACACCATCAAGTATTTAGATTTACCTTTCCCAGATCCTTGGGAAGGACTCAATAAGTAGAGAAAAATGCCAAACCCAGCCTGAACATCTGGCTATAACAACAACAGTACTACTTGGAACATCATACTTTTTAAGATACTTGGTTGAAACCTAGGATGCTGGCAGCAACCCATATCAATCATCAGCACCAGTCAATATTTGTCATACATGTTTAAATGTTCAGTGGACTGAGTTTCATGTTTAATGAATAAAAGTTTATAATACTAACACCATCAAATATCACTGAACCAAGATACGCCAGAATCAAATAATTAATAATAACAACAACAAATATCACTGTATTAGGAGATGTAAGAGTCGAAGAAAAAGAGCTGGAAACATCATGAAATATCGCAACTTGGCCATTGAAACGTTGTGATTATGGATGAAACATGCAACAGTGGTCCCGACTGTCATCGGGGGACTTGGTACCATGTCCAAGAATTTTACAAAATATATTAAGAAATTGCAGCTTCCTACAAATAACACCAGTGGAACTGCAAAAAACTGTGCTACTCCGAACATCATACATTTTAAGAAGATACTTTGTTGATATTTAGGATGCTGGTAACAATTTATCAACCATCAGTGCCAGACAATGATACTTGTGATACATTTTTAAATGTTCAGTTGACTTGAGTTTCATGTTTAATGAATAAATACCAAATAAAAATATAGGTAGCCCTCAACTGATGGCCACAACAGAGCCCAAAATTTATGTTGCCAAGTGAGAAATTAACAATTTTTTTTTTGAGTTTTGCCCCATTTAATGACCTTTCCTGCCAAGCTTGTTAAGTGAGTCATTGCAGTTGTTAAGTTCATAACACAACTGTTAATTGAAACTTGTTTCCTCATTGACTTTGCTTGTCAGGTCACAAAAGCGGATTGCATGACTCCAGGATAACGCATCCATCATAAATTTAAGTCAGTTGCCAAGCATCTGAATTTTGATCATGTGACCATGAGGATGCTGCAATGGTCATAAGTGTAAAAATAGTCATAATTCACTTTTTTCAGTGCCACTGTAACTTTGAATGGTCACTAAATGAACTGTTGTAAGTTCTACAACCTGTAGAAGGCAAAGCATTACATGGCCAGTACATAAAAAAACAATAGGCAAAGCAAATAACAACCAGACCTCGCAATGGCTAAAAGCAGGGAAGTTAAAGAAAGAGACAAAGGGCCTAATTCTGGTTGCACAAGACCAAACATTCAGAAATGTACAGATGGTCCTTGACCTATTACAGTTAATTTAATGACCATGTGAAATTACAATGGCACTAAAAAAGGAACTTGTGATCATTTTTCGTACCTACGAACTGTTGCAGAATTTAGGTGGACACATGATCACAATTCAGATGCTCATGTTTATGAGCGTTGCAGTGTCCCCAGGGTCATGTGATCCCCTTTTGTGACCTTCTGGCAAGCAGATTCACTTAACAATTGTTTTACTAATTTAACAACTGCAGCTATTCACTTAACTGTGGCAAGAAAAGCTGTAAATTGGAACAAAACTCAGTTAACGAATATCTCACTTAGCAATAGAAATTTTGGGCTTAATAGTGATAATAAATTGAAAACTAGCAAAGACAGAATTCAGAAGACAGCAACAGGAAGCAAATTCCACCTCCATAAAGGAGCTGAAGAAACAGTGGAGCACCTGACTAGCTGCTGCAAGATATGACAGTCTGACCAAAAACAACAGGACAAGGAGCAACAATGGTACATTGGAATATTTGAAAGAAGTACCATTTGTCTGCATGCAAGAATTGGTGGAAATCACAAAATAGACAAATTAATAGAAAATGAAGAAACTAACATGTTCTGGAATTTTAGAATTCAAACAGATAAGTGCCTGTCACATAGCACCCCAAATTTAATAACTGTTGATAAATAAGATAAAAAAAATCTGGATAGTGGACAAAGCAGTATCTGGAGAAACAGAAGAGAAGAGAAAGAACTACAAAAAATAACAGAATACAAAGTAGAAGCAGAAAGACTGTGGCAAAAGAAAGCAAAAATAGTACCAATAGTAATAGGTTGTAATAATTGCCTTGGGTGCAATTCCAGAACAACTGGAACACCACTTGAATATCATCAGCATTGACAATTTACCATCAGTCAATTGTAAAAGGCAACTTTACTTAGAACTGCCTACATCCTGTGACAATACCTTTATTAAACCACAACACCTGCCTATCTAAGGTCCTTGGGAAGGACTCAATAAGTGGATAAAAATACCAAACCCAATCTAAACATCTGGTTGTGCAATCAATCATAACAATAATGAATGCCATACCAAGAAATTTTGTATGACACTTTAAAAATCTAAGTGTTGACAAAAATTCCACCTGTCAATTACAAAGGGCTGCTTAGATCTGCACATATACTATGCCAATGCATTACAACATCCTAGGATCTTGGGAAAAACTTAATGCATATGAAAGCCAACATTATCTAGAGAACTGGCAACTGTGGTTTATATCTTTGTATATGGAATAATTACTAGGTGGATAAAAATGCCAAATCCAATCTGGCTGACTGTGGAATCAATCATAATATATTAAACTTGTATGCCACCTGATTCTGAAAGACTCTGTCATGAAAAGCCAGAGTATATAATAAACATAGGATTCATATATAATTTTGCTGTTAAATTAAGGATCTATGTTTATTTTCTGCTGCTGTGCTATTTTAGCACTTACTCATTCAAGGCATGGTGAGAACAACCATGAGTAGAAACACTGAGGGAGATCTTACACAACCCAGTAACCTTTCATAATTTCTAGATTATCTAGTTATTATATATACCACTAGGATTACTGACTGGCGATTCAGTAAGCATTCTATCTATGGATCTGAGGTCTTTTTTTTTTATTCAGACCAATTTAATTTAAATTCAAATTATGTTTTTCAAATTGCTTACATTTATCTCATTCTGTACATTCAAAAGCATATCAAACACCATTGGTTTGGTTTGTTAACTGTTGCACATAACATTCCTTCACTTTACACAGAGAACATAGTTAAGTAGAAGGTTTGACCACTGACCTGTTATTTTCCACACTGGCTTTGTTCACAAGTTATAACCAAATGGATAATCTGCCCCTACATCCAAATGACCTATCTCCATGTCCTAGTAGCATATAATTACAGGTAATTCATTTAGTTCAGAAGAAATTTATTCTGTTTTGTTACAATTTGGGAGGGGAGGAGTCTAGAGTAGTATCATGGAGATCAATACTGCTATGGACAGGAAGATAGGAACATATTCATCCTCACTCATTTATGCTCATTTTATACCTTTCTGCATGATCATGATATGGAGATAAAAACCAGAACAGCTGGTGCTTAGAACAGCCCCATTTTTACAGGCAGCTCTTAGGATAATACTCCAGTTAAATATGCTACCTCCCCTCTTTGTGCCCATTAGCGAAATAGTCATGTGGAGAAGATGCAAAAATCTGACTCTTCAGTAGAATGAGGAAAGATGAACCCAAAACATAAATCTCCCTGGTTCTGGACATTTAGAAGATCTGAATTTGATTGATAAGAAGTCTCATGTACAGGTGAAACTCGAAAAATTAGAATATCGTGCAAAAGTTCATTTATTTCAGTAATACAACTTAAAAGTTGAAATTAATATATGAGATGGACTCATTACCAATTACTAATTTGGCAGTGTGGCAGGTGCCAAGTCCTGCTGGAAAATGAAGTCAGCATCCCCATAAAGCTCATCAGCAGAAGAAAGCATGAAGTGCTCCAAAATCTCCTGGTAGATGGCTGTATTGACCTTGAATTAATGAAGCACAGTGGACCAACACCAACAGGTGACATGGCTCCCCAAATCAACACAGACTGTGGAAACTTCACACTGGACTTCAAGCATCTTGCAGTGTGTGCCTCT